>JASDQU010504217.1:19323-34589 GCA_032191745.1 Picea mariana | reverse complement strand
ACTTTGTGGACCTATTATTTCAAGTGACATTGTGTTACTACCACCCAAGCTAATAGATTCACTATTGGAAGTGCACACATGTTTATATCATTGATTAATTAACAAATGGAAATAAATGGGCTTGGAAAAAGGTTGCATTGAGGAAGAAGGTGCAACACGCCCCCTACAAAGGCACCCATAAATGAGATAATACAAGCCCTTTTATGTCATGAAACTCATTGACCTATGAAGTCTGAACCCCTATCCACCTCATCATCCACTACATGACCTTAAAGGAGCATCCTTGGGAGCATCCCCTACTTGAGGGTTTTGGTCTACCCAATAGGAATTTTATGACACCCCTCCCATACCTAAACTTGGTCAATTGTATAGGGTCTTGGAACATTTGTTTAATTTGATGAGGTAGTTTTGATGCACAAGTTTAGGTGCCTTGTTTATTATATATGGTTTTCACTTTCTAGTAGACAGTGTTGGAGGAACAAGCCTAGCTTGGGCTACCATGGGGCTTGAAGCCCACGGGTTGGATTTCGAGGGCCCATGTTCTAGATCATGGAGACATGCCTTTGAAGGCTTACATGGCATCATGGAGGACCTAACCTAGCCCATACCACCCAAACGTTTTGATTGAAGGAGGAAAAGCGTTGCTTTCTTGAGGCTTGACGTCATAGAGGGGCTAGGGTTTGGTGGTGGTTGAGGACACTTGGCACGTTTTGGAGGAGTGGCACCTTGATTTAGTGGAGAAAGGTCCTAACACCTTGGAAGATGGATATTGGAAGCCCAACATCCCTTCTCAAACCTCAAAAACTTGTTAAAAAGTGCCAAAGGTTGCCCAAAAGGAGGGTGACATCATGTTTTAGGGTTTCTTTCATGTGCAAAAGTATGAATTAAATAATATTACTTTGTAAAGGGGAAAGATTAGGGTTGTTGACCTCTTTTCTTTTGGTTTACCCTAAATTATGTGGACAAACTATGTTTAAGACATTTTTTATAAATAGAGATCATTTGTATCTCATTTTAACATAGTTCTCCCATGTGGAAAGGGATACTTGGCTGAAATTTTCTCCCTGCTTGGGAAAATTGATTCTCTCTCTATTGTGATATGGTTTATCTCTTGTCTTATGGAAGGAAGTGTTGTGCTACTCTTGTAGGCTCTTTCTCTTTTCTTTGGTGATGAAATTGCTTGGTAACTAGGGTTTTGTCTTGGCATTTCTTGGAACTGGTAAGGAAAAACCGCACTTTGTTAGGTTTATTTCTTCTTCCATACTTTTTATTGGCTATATCCATGGAGGAGTATAAGTATTTACAACCTCCACCCTTTTTTATCATTATTGTTTGTTGAAAGGGATATTGCAAAGGTTGTTAGGAGGAGTAAAAGGGTTTACACCCTCCTATAATTTACCTTGTTAGGGTTTCTATCTCAAGGAAGTAAAATGGCTTACACCCCTTGAGATTTAGTAGTCCTAACCTAATACAAGAAGACTCCACAACCCATTTGGAAAGGCACTAATATTTTATTGCATTGGAGAAATAAATTGTTTGCATTGAAATACGTGATTTTACGAGATATTGAATTTGTTCAAAGTGGAATCAATTATTTGCATTAATTGCTTGCTTGAGCCACTAGGGCGTTTTGATTGGTCAAGGATACCTTGTTGTTGTTACAAATTTATGCTACAGCCATTAAGGTTGCAACAATCTCTCTTTTTCAAGATTAATTTCTCACTATTTTACCGTTGGAAATAGCTGGAAAGTTGTTATTGTTAATCTACTTGATGTTGGTTGTTGTTGGGCAACTTTTTGGCTAGTTCCTTGGGGTAAAAGTTGTTTTTGTAGCAAATATTTTCTACAGCCATTTATCTAATCTGAAAAATATCTGAAAACATATTTTTAGCGGCCTTAATTCACCATCAAAGCTTGTGCTAAGTTATTGGGAATTAGTCTGCATGTTTAGTGCGTCATATCCCAATAAATAATTGATTCTTTTGATGGTTATTTATGCAGTAAGTAATTGATTTCATTGCTGATATATATTTTTGTTGAATGTTGCAAATAGGGACAGCAGGCTTAACTTGTTGGTCCAACTAACATATACTACATACAATTGGTTTTTCTTGTGTCTCAGGAAGTTACAAACACTCTTAGCAGGTGCCCAAGGACTTGGCAAACTTAAACCGCTTCCGAAACTCATACTCAAGCCTTCTTCCATATAGTAACTTGAGTTATAGGGGCTTTCAATTCATCACTTTTTGTCTCATTTTCCCTTAAGGTCACCAGGATTCCCCCCTTGAAGTAATTCTTTCATCTCTAAAGTGATGGGAATACCTACCTAAGGTGACAGTGGGTAAGTGTTCTCTTAGTTGTCGCCATTTGGTGGTTGGGTCGAGCTTTTCCCAACATACAACTTGTGCGATAACTTTTTGGCATCGTTGTCGGGGAGGATTTTGAATCCTCTTTCGAACCCTAATGACACTTTGGAAATCTATACCAAATCCTTTCCCTATATTTCCTAGAAACTCCACCTAAAGGATGTTCCCTTTCCACCCTTGATGAGATCCTCTTGAAGCTTATCTAGCGACTCCACCTTCCCAGAACCCACTTTACTTGTGTCCCCTTTCCATTCTTTGATGAGCTTTGATCTTTGATCTCATCCGACGACTCCATTGAGGTGTACTTTCAGTCAATTGAAATATGGCACCATGGGATGAACCCTCATCCAGAACTTGTTATGCCTCGAGGAGGGAACTTTTACAAATGGAAAAGGAAAAGGTTTCTAATAAAGTTGTTGAGTAAATGATGAATCGTATAAAAGAGTTATTTTATGTCGAAGAACTATCCCTTGAAGATGAAGAAGTGCTTGAAGGACAGACATATGAAGAAAGTTACCAAGAAGATCTCGATGAATTTTCTCATGTTGAAGATCTAGATGATACATTTGAAAAAGATGAAGTGCTCATATCTACCTTTCCACTTGATGAAGACATCCATGCCTCTACGTTTCCTGCACAAGAAGACAAAGAGATGGTCATTTTCAATCATGCTAATTATCTTATGAAAGAACCTTTGGATATGGTTGATGAGCATATAGACACTTTCATACAAACTGGCAAACGTGGGTGGGATTGTGTTCATCTCATTTTTTATAGAGACCCCATTTATGACATTAAGGGCAGCCCTCAAGAAAAGGGGTTTGAGTTGTCATCTTCAGAGGACTACTTTTCATGTGTGTATGATTCATATGTTTGGAAACCTAATGATGACATACATGATTACAGATTTTTTCACGGATGACCATTCGCATCATTTTCACGATGATTGTTAGTCATCCCTTGGGACTTGTGGTGCATATATTTTTGGGGATGCGGGCTTGTTGTATGAGGACTCTCAGCCACCTTCATCCTCAATTTTGGAAGAATACCAGGATGTATCCATCTCAGATAGATCATAGGTTCACTCTACAAAGAGGAAGTACTTTCATATTGAGGATTTCTGCGGGGATTTATAGATGAAGAGGGCGCGTTTTTCTTCTAGACCTTAGCCTGTCCCTTACCTCATTTCCTCTTCTCAAGGAAATCATGAGGTCTTCTTTGGATCTCTCATATATTCTTTGTCTTCAGGAAGAAGTGATGAATATGAGCCGTCATCTACATATGGTATCCCTATTCAGATATGGATTGACCAGGCTTGTGGTTACACTTTCATGCAGGATGATCAAGCTAATGGTTTATATTTCTAGGAGGATTTCCTCCCTCCTACCCATCTCCATGAGTTTCATTTTAGGATTTATTATATATATATTTATGCTCATGATCATTTTTCGTTGGACTTATCTTTGTTGTTTCAAATGATTAAGCACGGGAGGAGATGCTTTGATAATATGATCAACTAGTTGCATTGGTTGTATGACTTCACTTGACATCATCTATCGCATGATCTTTAGGTCCCCAAGGCCCCCAGGTAATTAGGTATATCATCTTGATTTCCTTGCATTTTCATATTGATTGCTAATATTAGTTTATATGCATTTCATGTTTTGTTTTTCCCTACTTGCATATAGATTTCATGCTTAGTTTAGAAATTTAAAAAAAAAAATGCTAAAAAAAAATTTTCTAGATTAGTTTTGATTTTTGGTTTTGATGTATATGGATGAAGGGTGATAGAACCACCCTAGATATTATAGTTTTTTGTTTCAGTGTAGGCACAGTTCTACCAGGAGATGTTATGATTTGCATGCACTCTATGGCAAGCACATGTCCCCAAGTAAGAGCTAGATGTTATCCCCATTTTGTGGGATAACTAAGGAGATGATGTCTCGAGGCCCTCAAGTTGCAGATATGGAGTTTTGAGAGACCACATGACTAGAAATTTCCAATTGCACATATGTAAACCCACTCAATCACCACAGTTTGGATCCATTGTCAACGCATCCACCACACTAGCTAGCTTTTGGACAACACATGGGTCTTGCTCCATGCGGTACAAGTCAGGTATTGTGGCAGGTAATCACCCTAATATTTGAGGTATTTAAGCATGTTGTATTTAAGTTCCTTTTAATTATAGAACACATGCTTGTACATTATGCTTTTGACCTCGTTTCACCTTGGTGAGTGTCATTGACTTCCTAGTAAGTGGCCAAATTTTGGGGAAGGGGTGCAACTGGGGGTCCCTTGAGGGGTTATCGTACCATTCCCGACCATATTGACCACTTTTCGCTCATTGCTTTCCCATCATATTTCTCTCTTATAGGCCCTTTGACTTCAGTGACCCAAGAAGGGAATATACCTCATTTCATGGGTAGAAGGGATTGAAGGCCTAGGGGGATGGTCGTTGGAAAAAGATAAGAGCCTAAAACATAAACCTTCTAGATGCTCTCCCAAACAGGTCTTGAGAATGATGAGTTGCTTCTCTTAAAAGAAGTAAATACCTACACAATATAAAACACATAATAAATATCCTGCTTGAATATAAGACTAACACAAGTGTGTTAAACACTTTACATGGTTACCCCTATGGCACTTTGTGGACGTCTTCTTTCAAGTGACATTGTGTTACTTCCCCCCAATCTAATTGATTCACTATTGGGAGTGCACATGTGTTTGGATCTTGATTAATTAATAAATTGAAATAAATGGGCTTGGAAAAAGGTTGTATTGAGGAAGAAGGTGCAGCACGCCCCCTACAAAGGCACCAATAAATGAGATAATACGAGCCCTTGTATGTCATGAAACTCGTTGAACTGTGAATTATAAACCCCTATGCACTTCATCATCCACTACATGAACTTAAAGGGGCATCCTTGGGAGCATCCCCTACTTGAGGGTTTTGGTCTACCCAATAGGACTTTTATGACACCCCTTCCATACCTAAACTTGGTCAACTGTATAGGGTCTTGGAGCATTTTTTAATTTGATGAGGTATTTTTGATGCACATGTTTACGTTCCTTTTTTATTAGATGTATTTTTCACTTTCCATGATATTTTGACTTGAGATCCTTGGAGGGTGTATCCATTTTTCCTTGCAAGACCCAGATGGTGGACAGTTTTGGAGGAACAAGCCTATCTTGGGCTTCCATAGGGCTTGAATTCCACAGGTTGGATGTTGAGGTCCCACATGTCAGATCACGGAGACATTCCTTTGGAGATTTACATGGCATCATGGAGGAACTAACCTAGCCCCTGCCACCCAAACATTTTGCTTGGAGGAAAAACGTCACTTTCTTGAGGCTTGACATCATAGAGGGGCTAGGGTTTGGTGGTGGTTGAGGAAACTCGGTGTGTTTTGGAGTGGAACCTTGATTTAGTAGAGAAAGGTCCTAGCACCTTGGAAGATGGATTTTGGAATCCCAATGTCCCTTCTCCAACCTCAACAACTTGCTAAAAAGTGCCAAAAGTTGCCCAAAATGAGGGTGACGTCATGTTTTAGGGTTTCTTTCATGTACAAAAGTATGAATTAAATAATATTACTTTGTAAAGGGGCGAGATTAGGGTTTTTGGACCTTTATCTTGTGGTTTACTCTAAATTATGTGGACAAAATATGTTGAAGACATTTTGTATAAATAGAGATCATTTGTGTCTCATTTTAACATAGCTCTCCCATGTGGAGAAGGATACTTGGCTAAACTTTTCTCCCTACTTGGGAATATTGATTCTCTCTCTCTCTCTATTGTGATATGGTTTATCTCTTGTCTTATGGAAGGAAGTGGTGAGCTCCTCTTGTATTCTCTTTCTCTTTGCTTTGGTGATGAAATTGCTTGGTAACTAGGGTTTTGTTTTGGCATTTCCTGGAATTGGTAAGGAAAATATACACTTTGTTAGGTTTCTTTCTTCTCCCATACTTTTTATTGGCTATATCCTTGGAGGAGTATAAGGATTTCCAATCTCCACCGTTTTTTATCATTATTGTTTGTTGAAGGGGCTATTGCAAAGGTTGTTAGGAGTAAAAGAGTTTACACCCTCCTAGATTTTACCTTGTTAGGGTTGCTATCTCAAGGGACTAAAAGGACTTACACCCATTGAGATTTAGTAGTCCTAACCTAATACAAGAAGACTCCACAACCCATTTGGCAAGGAACTAATCTTTTATTGCATTGGAGAAATAAATTTTCTTGCATAGAAATACGTGATTTTACGAGATATTGAATTTGTTCAAAGTGGAATCAATTATTTTCCTTAATTGCTTTCTTGAGCCACTAGGGAGTTTTTATTGGTCAAGGATACCTTGCTCATGTTACAAATTTATGCTACATCCATTAGGGTTGCAACAAGCTCTCTTTTTCAAGCTTATTTTCTCACTCTTTTACTGTTGGAAATAGTTGGAAAGTTGTTATTTTTAATCTACTTGATGTTGGCTATTGTTGGGAAATTTTTAGGCTAGTTCTTTGGGGTAAAACTTGTTTTTTTAGTAAATATTTTCTACAACCATTTATCTTATCTAAAAAATATCTGAAAACATCTTTTTAGCAGCCCTAATTCACCATCAAAGCTTGTGCTAAGGTATTGGGAATTAGCCTACATGTTTAGTGCTTCATAGCCCAATAAATAATTGATTATTTTGATGGTTATTTATACAGAAAGTAATCGATTTCATTGCTGATATATATTTTTTATCACTACTAAAAATAGGGATAGCAAGTTTGACTTGCGTGTCCAACTAACATATACTGCACACAATTGGTTTTTCTTGTGTCTGGAGCAGGTACAAACACTCTGAGCAGGTATCCAAGAACTTGGAAACCTTAAACCACTCTCGAGACTCATCCTCAAGCCTTATTCCATCTAGTAACTTGACCTATAGGGGATTTCATTTCATCATCTCACCTTCTGTCTCATTTCCCTCTAGGGTCACCGGGATTCACCCCTTGAGGTGATTCTTTCATCTCTAAAGTGACAAGAATACCTACCTAAGGTGACAGTGGGTAGGTGTGTTGGAATTACTAAGACAAATGAGAGGGGGTGAATCAGTTTTTATTGTGCTTAAACAATTTTATGCCTATTAAAATATTATTAACCTTCTCCAAGTGATCATCAAGATTATGCAAGACATCAGCAGCAGAACTAACAAAAATCAATCACATATATGATATACACGAAGACAAGTATTCAAGAGGAAACCCATAAAGGGAGAAAACCTCTTCTTCTTCTAATGATAGGCAGTATTTTAAGTTCTGTACATCATCTTTCTTTGAGCACCAACTCAAAATGAGGCTACAACCTCTTCTTTAACAAGATGCAACTTGTTGAGATCACTAACTCTCTGGTTTCTCTAGCACCCACTAGAAGGAAGCACCAACTCCTTGAGTGTTCCAGCACCAACTGGATGGTAGCACCACCAACATCCAGTCACAAAGGCACCAACTTGCATAACAGAGAACAATGGTTCTCCCTTGCACCACCCTACCACCCTGGTTTTTCTGGCTGTAACCAGATGGAAGCTACAACTCCCTGCGTTCAAGCACCCAATTGAAGCTCTGACGACAATGGTCCTCCCTAGCACCACCCTACCTACCTGAGAAATAAATCTTTGCTTGCTGAAATTTATTACAGTGATACAGTATTTATCAATGGATTACCAGTCTCATCATTGTTCTGCTACACTGGTTTTATCTGCCTGCATCACTGTCTTCCTACTCGCATCTTCTTGCACTTAAGTTCTCATACAGTCTGTTTTTTTCACCATTTCTTCTCTGTCCAGCTTATGTTCTTCATCTTTTCATTTTCTCCCTCAGTTCATGCTGTAATCTTCATTGCTTACAATTCGACTACTTTTTACAGAGAAACAGTAATCACTCTTTGTCACGACATTTTTCTTTTATTCTTTCTCTCATCATCCGTTACACTTCGCATCTCCAACGCTCAAGTCAGGAATCTCAAAAATGCTCAGGAATCATGATTCCAATGCTCAGGAACAATGATTTAGTTAGTGTAACTAAATCGTAATTGATCAAGAAATCACGAGATGAAACAGCAACCCTTCGATCAGTTTTTATTTGATCAACGTCATTGGATTATACACGCAGAGGCCCTTATGAATTTTCAATGCATAACCTCTGATATGGAGCCTAGTAGTGCTAGCTCCTTCCCCTATCTTTCGTTGATGTGACCTTGGGCGATGATATCATGTGACCATGCGAATGCAGGCGCATCCAAAGGTGGTTTGAGATCAAATTGTGTTTCACCCCGCAATTTACCTCGAGTCTTCACGTGTCCTTTCTCCAAAACCATGGTTTCAATTGTGGCACACCCTCAAGTTTTTAAAGTTCACACACCTTCAATCCCCACAATGTGATCGGACCGTTGATCTCATGATCTTGAAAGTGCTCCTGAACAGACGGTTCAGATCTATCCTCTCAAGTCTGTGGATCAGATCTAGCCTTCCTAAATCAAGGGTTGTGATTTACTTCGTGATCCGGGCTCCGGGAGTTTCAAATATCAAACCCTGCTTTTCTATGTACGCCAATCTTCCGGAGTCGGTGATCTACGGACACCTATCCTTCTCAATTGACGGCTCTGCCTCTACTTCGAGAATTTGACCTTTCAACCTGATCAACAGTTCTATGGCCCCTTTCTCGATCAACGGTCGAGATCTCCTTCGGGTCTCCGGACTTCTAAAATATCAAGTCTCGAACTTTACTTCCCCTCGAAATATGCGAATTACTACCATGTGTCCTCTTGGATCAGACAATTGAGGCTTACTTCAGGTCTTTACCCGAAGTCCATAGGATTACGCCACGTCTTTTCTGGATCAAACCGCCCAGATTTACTTCGGACGATCTGACACTTGAGATCTTTTTTGGATGATCTGACAACTGAGATCTACTTCGGATGATTCGACAGTCGAGAATTTATTTCAACTTTTTGGGTCTCCGGGCTTCAGGAATTTCAAAACTCAAACTCACATTCTGGATCAGACGGACCAGATTCACTTCAAACGATATAACGCTTGATATCTTCTTCGAATGATCTGACGATTGAGATCTACTTTGGATGATCCAGTGGTCGAGAATGGATTTCATCTCTCAGGTTCTTCAGGCTTCGGGTATTTCAAATCTCAACAGGAAATTATTGAAGTGATTTCTTCGAAGCGTAACCTCCTCATAACTTTAGACCCGAAATGATTGATGTTCATTTGATCAAGATCTTAGATCAACGGCAAGATCTATCTGCGATGTAGCTTTGCCTTGGATTAAATCCAATAGCTCTCCATCTTTTCTTATCCTATCCTTCCACTTAATTTGATCTAACGGATGACGGAGATTCAGATAATCGAATTCTCAAACCTTGTGCCTCGTTTATCCTATCCTTCACTTAACATGATCTGACGGCTGATGGATATTCGGATGATCAAATTCTCAATTGTTTTGGTCTGTCCTATGGAGATGTTGATCCTGATCATGTTTCTGTACAACGCTTTTCCTTCTGAGCTTTGATCTCTGCATATTGTTCGCTTCTCCTCCTGAGCTTATGCTTTTCATGTTTTCCATTGTCATTTTTGTTCTTTCCATCAATGACAAGCACACTCTTTTTGTAAAACATCCCAACAATTTCCCCCTTTGGCATTGATGGAAACCATGAAAGGTTGCACTGTGTTTCTTAGACTTCCAATTGTATCATCCAGACCACACCTTTTCTCCCCCTTTGACATCAATTTCAAAGAAAACATGCTCCCCCTGAGTTGTTGCAATACTTTTTGGAGGTATCAGAGATTCAACCAACACATACTCCCCTTGACAGATAGGCTATTTTAACTTGATAACAGGGTCACACCCAACTTCTGGTGTAGACACTCAAGATGAGATTTTGCAAGTGGTTTAGTGAAGATATCAACTATCTGCTCTGTGGAAGGAATATAATTCAACTGAACAACTCTGTTTGTAACCTGCTCTTTGAGAAAATTATATTTTATTGGTATATGCTTAGTCTTTGCATGTATAATAGGATTCTTGGAGACACTAATGGAACTAGTGTTATCACAGTGAAGTGGAATTAGACCAATATAAGTTACCTTCAATTCTGCAAGAGTTTGTATCATCCATAAGATCTAAGTGCAACAAGTAGCATCAGCAATGTACTTTTCCTCTGTAGTTGATAATGAAATAGATCCTTGTTTCTTACTAATCCATGCTACTAACAAATCACCTAAGAAGAATGCACCTCCACTGGTGCTCTTTCTCTCATCCAAGCAATTTTCCCAATCAACATCTGAATATGCAGTTAATTGAAAATTTCAATTTCTAGGATACCAGACACCATAGGTCATTGTACCCTTCAAATATTTGAATATCTTTTTTACAGCTGCTAAATGACTTTGTTTAGGAGCAGACTGATAACGGCCTACCATTCCAACATCTTTCATTATATCAGTATGGGATGTTGTGATGTACAGAAGACTATCTATCATTGATCGATATGTTCTTTGATCAACATCAGGTGAAATATCATATTTACTGAGCTTGCAACCAACCACCATAGGTGTGCTCACAAGTGTAGAATCCTCCATCTAAAAGCTCTTTAACATCTCTTTCAAATACTTTTCTTGAGATATAGATAGCCCTACAGAACTCTGATTGATTTCTAAACCAAGAAAATATGACAGTTCTCCTATCGAGGACATCTCAAACTCAGTTTGCATAGAATTAGAAAACTACTTAACTGAAGGGTCATTGGCACATCCAAAAATAATGTCATCTACATAAACCAAAACAACTAATAAATCATCACCTTCAGACTTAATGTATAGATTATTGTCAACGGTACCTTTCTTGAACCCTTTGTCCTGTAGAAATTTGTCCAGTCTATAATACCAGGATTGTGGTGCCTGTTTCATTCCATATAATGCCTTTTTCAACTTACAGACATAGTCAGGATTATTTGTCAGTGAAAATCCTTCAGGTTGCTCCACATATACATCTTCTTCTAGATATCCATTAAGAAATGTTGACTTAACATCCATCTGATATACTTTAAAGTTCTTATGACATGCATAGACAAGAAATATTCTTATGGCTTCCAATCTTGCCACTGGTGAAAAGGTTTCATCAAAATCTTGTCCTTCAACTTGTGCATACCCCTTACAGACCAATCTAGATTTATTCCTAACAATTTGTCCTTGTTCATTCATTTTATTCTTAAACACCCATTTGGTGCCAATTACTTTTCTATCTGCAAGTCTAGGAACAAGCTCCCAAGTATTGTTCTTCTCAATTTGATCCAGTTCCTCATTCATTGATTTTAACCAATTTACATCTTTACTAGCTTCATTAAAGTTCTTGGGTTCCACCATGGATATGAAGGCTATATTTGATTGCTCAGTGTCTATGATTATAATTTTCCTGGTTTGTACACCTTTGTCTTTCTCACCAATTATCTAATTTGCGGGATAATTCTTTTGAGTAATTTTGGAGGGAAGATTTGATGTTGTCTGTTGATTTGAGTCTACCTGAGTATTTGTATCTTCATCTGACTCAGAGTCTTCTCTTTCTGATTCTTGGACATGTTCATCTTCAACTTCAACTATATCCTTTATTGTTGATTCAACATTGCTTACATATCGTACCAGGAGTTTTTCAACTTTTATGTCAATACAATCAACCAATTTATGCAGCTTCTTATTATAGAATCTGTATCCTTTACTATTTGTAGCATACCCTAAGAAGATACCTTCATCATCCCTGTTATCATATTTTCCAAGATTTTCATCATTGTTCTTGATATAACACTTACTCCCAAAGACTTTAAAATGCTTGATTGAAGCAGGTCTTCCAAACCATAGTTCATAAGGAGTCTTGTCTCTTTGTGGCCTGAGATGAGCTTTGTTGAGAATATGTACAGCTGTATGAATTGATTCTACCCAATATGTCTGAGCAATATTCCTTTCATTCATCATTGATATTGCCATCTATTGAACTGATCTATTTTGTCTCTCAACTACTCCATTTTGTTGTGGAGTCCTTGGAATAGTATACTCTCTTTTGATCCCATGTTTATCACAAAAATCTTTGAATTCCCTTGAACTAAACTCTCCTCCTCTATCAAACCTTGTTGCGTTCAATATTTTTCCTATTTGATTCTCAGATAGAGCCTTAAACACTTTGAATTTTTCAAATGCTTCAGATTTTTCTTTCAGAAAGGCAACCCATGTAAGTCTAGAATAATCATCAATAATCAACATGAAGTAATTTTCTTTTTTTGTACCTTCCTTCCTTGATGGTCCATATAAATCCACATGTACTAACTAAAGAGGTTTGTCTATTGATGCAAAGTTCTTAGATTTAAACTGTGTCTGAGTGAGCTTTCTTATTTGGCAAGGTTTGCATACAAAATCATATGGATTTGATATTTTTGGAAGATCTTTTACTGTCCCACTGTTTCTAAGTTTGATTAGATGATCAAAATTTAGGTGTCCAAGTCTCCTACGCCATAACCAGCTTTCATCATACTTGCTTAAGTGATATTATTCTTTTTCTTCTTTCAAAACATAGACATTGTTTTATGTTCTTATGCCTTTTGCAATCAACTGTCCTGAATTCACAGATTGTATTTTACAATCTTTAAAAGTGAAAACAACTTTACATCCTCTGTCACAAACTTGAATGACACTAAGAAGATTATGTTTCATACCATCTACAAACAACACATATTGAGCTTTCCCTTTGCCATTACTTAGACTTACCATTCCTTTACCTTTGATTTTTCCCGGTACATCATTTCCAAAGGTTACATTTCCTGATTTGCTTTCACTTAGAGAGAGAAAATTACTTTTGTCTCCAGTCATGTGTTTGTAACATCCGTTGTCAATATACCAGAGGTTCTTTCGTCTTTGAGCTGAAAGTACTAGACCACATTTTTCACTATATTTCTTTTTCCATGTGTTGGCATTTCTAGCTAAGGGTTTTATCCTTGGATCTGCTTTGTAATTCTTCAGATGGCAGTTTGCAGCTTTGTGGTCGAATTTATGATAGTTATAGCATCCGAGCTCATTGTTCAATAGGTCAAAGTGATTGATGCAACTTTGTATACTCATTGGTTGTTTAGTTCTATGTTGCAAAGATTGTTTATTTCTTGATCTCCTCAGTTGCATGTCTCTAAACTTAATTTGACAATTTGCAATCTTATGACCAAAATTAGAGCAGTAAAAACAATAACCATGGAAGAAATTTTGGTACCTGAAGGATAGCCTTCTTCTTGGCATTTTTTGCTCCATCTTCTGATATCTTTGTTTTTTATCAGGGATCATCTTGTCTTTATTAGCTTTTGGTGGCAGAGTACTCACATGGTCTGATTGTCTGTTGACTTGGAACTTGATCATATTTACTGGCTCTTTTCTTTCTATATGTTTGTTGCTTGAACCACTTACATAGCCTAAACCAGTCTTCAACAAAGGAGATATATGTTTGCTCAAAATGTCATTTAGTTTTGTTAAGACCTTAATGCTTGGAAGATTTTGAAGATACAATGCTTTAAACTTCTCCATCTCTTTTCTGGTTTTTACTACCTCTTCTTCCAAGGCTTCACATCTTGCCTTCGTCTCTGATAATTGTTGTTTCAGAATGTCCTCTATTTTCTTTGCCTCTTATAATTCCACTTTTACCAGGGCAAAGTCTTCATCGGGTTTTTTACTATCTCTCTCGAACTGTATCAGCAATTGTTTTTGTTTTTTCTTCTTAAATCTGAGTCTAGCAATTTCTTCTAGGGAACTGATCAGTTCTCCTTCCAAGTCAACCACGACTTCTTCATCATTAACATCACTTCCTGTTCTTTTATTATCGTAATCCTCTTTGGCCATAAGCATAAAGTCATTAACCTTATCTTCACAAGAAGAATCACTATCTGTGTCTCCTAAAGATTCATCATTGTTTACACATAAACTTTTCTTTTTACCAAATCTCTTGGATTTGTACTTCTCTTCACCTTCAGAGTTCTAGTCCTTCTTCTTGTGTGGACACTTAGATGCAAAGTGGCCTATCTTTCCAAAGTTAAAACATTTGAAGGGCAACTTGCCTTGGTATTTATCTAATCCTTTATTTAACCTTCTCATAAATTTTGCCTCAATATCATCTAATTCTGAATCAGTATTCTTGTCTTCTTTAAAAGATGATTCTCTAGTGGTGGATTTATCTTTTCTAATCCCAATTTCATAATCAGTTAGAGTTAATAGGAGTTGATCAATAGACAGAGTTTTAAGATCATTCGGTTCTTCTATTGCAAAAACTTTTGGATCAAATCTATCAGGCAAAGATCTTAAAATCTTCTGAACTAAAAATGTGTCTTCAATCTTCTCACCAAGACCCTTCATGGCATTCACAAGCTCCTCAAATCTTAAAAAGTATTTACTAATTGTTTCATCCTCATTCATCTTTAGATGTTCAAATTTCAATCTATGTGTCTGAAGTCTGGCATCTTCTACTTTCTCATCTCCTTCATAACTGCTAATAAGTGTATCCCACATTTCTTTGGAAGATTCAAGTTCCATGAGCTTTACAAATTCATCTTCGGCAATCCCACTCAAGATAGCATTCATTGCCTTTGCATTGAAGCTAAATTCTAACTTATCGTCTTTGGAAGCTAACACAACAGGTTTTGTATATCCAGTCTCTACAACATCCCAAACATCGGCACCTAAGGCCATGATGTATGTTCTCATTCTAACCTTCCAGAAGGAAAAATTTGTTCCATCAAACATAGGAGGCTTATTGGTTGAATTTCCTTCATGGCTTGTCATGTTTAAGCTTATTGATCTAGCTTTAAATCAAAGGAACCTGCTCTAATACCA
>JASDQU010504217.1:7023-19223 GCA_032191745.1 Picea mariana | reverse complement strand
AGAACCACCCTACCTCCCTGAGATATAAATCTTTTCTTGCTGAAATTAATTACAGTGATACAGTATTTATCAATGGCTTACCAGTCTCATCACTGGTATGCTCTACTTGCATCAGTGTCTTCCTGCTCGCATCTTCTTGCACTTAATTTCTCGTACAGTCTGTTTTTTTCACCATTTTTGTTATGTCCAGCTTATGTTCTTCATCTCTGCATTTTCTCCCTCAATTCATGTTGTAATCTTCATTTCTTACATTTCGACTACTTTTTAAAGAGAAACAGCAAGCACTCTTTGTCATGGAATTTTTCTTTTATTCCTGCTCTCATCATCTGTTACACTCTGCATCTCCAACGCTCAAGTCAGGAATCTCAAAAATGCTCAGGAATCATGATTCCAACACTCAAGAACAATGATTCAGTTAGTGCAATTGAATCGTAACTGATCAAGAAATCACGAGATGAAACAACAACCCTTCGATCAGTTTATGTTTGATCAGCGTCGTTGGATTATGCACACAGAGGCCCTTATGAATTTTCAATGTGTAACCTCTAATGTGGAGCCTAGCAACACTAGATCCTTCCCCTATCTTTCGTTGATGTGACCTTGGGCAATGATATCATGTGACCATGTGAATGTGGGCGCGGCCAAAGGTGGTTTGAGATCAAACTGTGTTTCGCCCCGCAATTTACCTCGAGCCTCCACGTGTCCTTTCTCCAAAACCGTGGTTTCAATTGCAGCTAGCCCTTAAATTTTTAAAGTTTGTGCACCTTCCATCCCCATAATGCAACGGGACCGTCGATCTCATAATCTTGATGGTGCTCCTGAACGAACGGTTCAGATCTATCCTCTCAAGTTTGTGGATCATATCTAGCCTTCCTAAATCAATGGTTGTGATTTACTTCGTGATCCAGGCTCCAGGAGTTTCAAATCTCAAACCCTGCTTTTCTCCGTACGCCAATCTTCCGGAGTCGGTGATCTATGGACACCTGTCCTTCTCAATCGACGACTCTAACTCTACTTCGGGAATTTGACCTTTCAACTTGATCAACGGTTATGTGGCCCCTTTCTCGATCAATGGTCGAGATCTCCTTCGGGTCTCTGGACTTCTAAAATCTCAAGTCTCAAACTTTACTTCCCCTCGAAGTATGTGTATTACTGCCACGTGTCCTCTTGGATCGGATGGTTGAGGCTTACTTCAGCTCTTTACCCAAAGTCCACAGGATTACGCCACGTCTTTTCTAGATTGGATGGCCCAGATTTACTTCGAACGATCTGACGCTTGAGATCTTCTTCAGACGATCTGACGACTAAGATCTACTTCAGATGATCCGATAATTGAGAATTTATTTTGGCTTTCTGGGTCTCCGAGATTCGGGAATTTCAAAACTCAAACTGACGCTCTGGATCAGACGACCCAGATTCACTTTGGACGATCTTACGCTTGAGATCTTCTTTGAATGATCTGACGACTAAGATCTACTTCGGATGATCCAGCAGTCAAGAATGTATTTCGGCTCTCCAGGTCTCCGAGATTCGGGTATTTCAAATCTCAACTGGAAATTCTTGAAGTGATTTCTCTGGAGCGTAACCTCCTCGTAACTTTAGACCTGAAACGAATGATGTTCGTTTGATCAAGATCTTAGATCAATGGCTCAATCTGTCTATGATGTAGCTTTGCCTTGGATTAAATCCAACGACTCTCCATCTTTTCTTATCCTATCCTTCCACTTAATTCGATCTGATGGTTGATGGAGATTTGGGTAATCGAATTCTCAAACCTTGTGCCCTGTTTATCCTATCCTTCACTTAACTTGATCCAACGGCTAGCGGATATTTGGGTGATCGAATTCTCAATCATTTGGGTTTGTCCTGTGGAGATGTTGATCCTGATCACGTTTCTGTAATGTGCTTTTCCTTCTGAGCTTTGATCTCTGCATATTGTTCACTTCTCCTCTTAAGCTTATGATTTTCATGTTTTCCATCGTCGTCGATGTTCTTGCCATAAATGACAAGCACACTCTTCCTGTAAAACATGTCAACTAGGTGTTATCTTAGTTGTCTCCAGTTGGTGGTTGGGTTGGGATTTTCCCAACGTACAACTTGTGCGATAACTCAAGTTCTTATTTCTTGATTGTGAGGTTGACTTCTCACTCTTTCCTTTACCCTTGTTGGGTCCTTTACCATTGTCCGTATTTATCTGACCAAGTAAGGCTAGGTTTTCTTCACCACCCTTATTACTGGCCTTTGACTCCATATAAGTCTCTTGTTTGATATAGTCATCCCACAACCTTTCAAAGTTAGGAAGGTTCTTACAAGCACATATACTTTTAACAAATGGTTCCCATGAAGTTGGGAATCCATTTAGTGCCATGTTCACCAACTTTGAATCTACAACCTTCTACCCAACTACTATAAGTTGATCACGAGCCTACCTGAACTTCATAAGGTAATTGGTGATTGAATCTGATCTGGTCAACTCAATGGATCTAAGTTTGTTTTGCAATATCATATTTCTATTTGTGTCACTTTCATAGAGACTTACCAGGGCATCAAACATTTCATTTTTTGTCTTCTCAAATATGTGAGGGATCAAATGATCATTTAAGACATCCATGATCATCCACTTGGCCTTCATTTTTTCTTGTGAGTTTCCCAACTATTGTGCATTTGTAAGTGAAGGCAC
Organism: Picea mariana; assembly: GCA_032191745.1. Classification (NCBI taxonomy): domain Eukaryota; kingdom Viridiplantae; phylum Streptophyta; class Pinopsida; order Pinales; family Pinaceae; genus Picea; species Picea mariana. The sequence continues at coordinate 16,543 of JASDQU010504217.1, read as the reverse complement.
AACATCCTTAACAATATCCTAGAGATCAGTATCTTCCAATAAGAGCGTAACCCTCAATTTCCATGTTAGGAAATTTGAGACGCCATCCAATATGTCCTTGAATCTAAGGCTAGTTGAGGCCATCTCTAAGATCTAATGCACAAACTCTAGGATCTAAAAAAGGCCATTATAAGAAATGTTGAAAACCTCTAACTATTGGTCATTTTTTTAAGAAGTTGATTCACTGTTGTAAATCCCACATAATCTTAGTTAAAGAAATAGCTCTAATAACATGTAAATTTTTCAAGCCTAGGTTATTGTTGTCTTGATGTTCTATCATTAAATAAATCGAAAATGGAATTTATTTAACAACGGAATATTAAATTTCTTAGCATTCCATCAATCACACAACAACAACAAAATGAACAATGGAAGAAATAAAACATATACACAAGGATTTCTCCTTCAAATCAACTTGTCATTCCTTTGATCAAAGCTTACAAGATTACCTTTGGAGCCTACTTTGAACCAGTGGTTATGCGGCTAATAAAATCACCTCAAACAATAATGTATGACATGTGAAAAGAGGGTACATCCACAGCAGTATAGCCTGCTCTATTTTTTCCTTTACTAGGTAGCAAACCTCCATTTCTCCCTCTTAATCATTGAAACACACTCCAACAATACACTCTATGGCCAGATCTGAAGGTGTACGGTCAAATCTGAAAATGGATGGCCCACGCATGAAGAAAAGATAGCGACAGTGGTGGTACAAATTGTACGACATGTTGTACTTGCTAGTCTCTTTAGCAAATTTGCTCTTCTCTTCCGGATGCACTCTTCCTTCGTCTATCTCTCTTGCTCTCTCCTAGCAACTAATCTCCTCAATCTTAACTGCCACCTATCTCAATCTTGAGATGTACGGCTAAGATTAAATCCTAATCAAAGTCACTAATATTTTAGAACTTATAAAATGTTCATTTAGATTCGTAAGGGCTAGTTGACATCAAAACATAAGAATTTCACTTTTATTTGTTATTTTTCTAGTGAAATTACAAGATAGAATTAGTGCTCACCTTTCTCGGGTGGTCAGAAAAAGAATGGCATGAACTACTTCCTGCACATTCATATTGAACCTATGTAAGAAGTCCCTACTCAATCTATGTTTCTCAACATATACCTTGTTTCGTTTATCCTTGCTTTAAAAGTCTCTTTCAACCTATTTGTTATCTCTATGTTCTTACATGCATTATGTTTATTTCCATTTCTCAAAGAATGCACATTATGTTCCTTCTTCCCCTCTCAAAAACTGAATTCTATCCATATATTCTTTTGTGCCTCTTGGTTTGTAACATTGCTTTTATTTTTTTATTTCCTTAATGACGAATGAATTGTTCACTCAAATGCATCTACTGAACAACTTTCACACTGTGATCAACCAAAATAATCGTTCACAATATGTCTAGTTCCGAAAACCCACATTCTAAGATCTCGACACATTTCCCAAAATTGTTCATAGACCAAATTTGTCAAAATTTCATATTTTGCTTGGGATGAAGGAAGAACTAATGAAGGGAGTTGATAATAATGTCCCTTCCTTTCCACAAGTCAATCTCAAGGGAGGATGTTCCCCGTGTTGTGAGGACTCGAATAATATTCAATCCTAATAACTAAACATGTATTTCTACTATATACAACTTTCCATGGGGAATAGGTAGCGAGTATCATGATATTATCACTGCCATGCCAAATTTGAGTTGTTTGTATGTTCGAAGGTGGTAAATAAAATTCGGAGGTACAGGAATAACATGCAAAATGATAACTCATTCAGCAAATTGGTTCAGATTGCACAAACCTTAGAGGCAACAAGAAAACTACCATAGGTCACTCGTTTAGCATAGGATCAAGGGTTATTTAATGGAATAGTAAGAAACAACCAGCCATTGCATTGTCCTCCATTATAAAATTGATGCAAACCCCCTACCCCAGTGGGGTCCGTGACCTCCCGGTCACTAGATCGTCCTCTAACTCCGAGCTGGAACAGCGCTTTCGGGTCCTCGCTGGAACCCTGTAAATAAGATCCACAAGTCCTCTTGTTTAGAACTCGCGTGTGAAGACTCAAACATCAAGCGCGAGCTCCCCCTTCATGTGATCATCCTTATGACCACGGCCTTACCCATAAGGCGTGTTTCACATTTCGCGATTTGGGATTTCTTGAGGGATAAATCCTTGTCTCTTCAACCACCGAATGTCAAAAAGAGATTAACGGCGATTAGCCTGTGCTTAAATCTCGGTCCATTAGACCGTTCGTCGTGACCTCTCACTAAACCAAAAAACACTTTTCGTAGATCGGGTCTCCTATAGTCAAGCATCTTGTTCCTTTGCAACTTGAATCCCCGAATCCCGATTGGGGGCTCTAGCTAAGCGTTATCCCTCTTCCCTTACTCCTCTTCCATACGACCACTATGTCGTGACCATGGCCTACACCCAAGGGGTGTTTCGGCTTTCGTGACTCAAGGAGTCACGATGCAAAGCACTTCTCTTACCCTTTGAATCCCCGACCTCTAATGGGCTTAAGGTTCTCAGCTCCTACCTCACGTGACCACACCCCGCGACCACGCGTCTACACCAAAAGGGATATCGAAGTTCGCGATTGGGCAAACCAACGAACATGCTCTCCTACCTCTCGACTCTCGAAGTGCCAAACTCCGAAAGGACCCCACGTTCTTTTAACGCCTCCCTTAGTGGATCACCATATGACCCAGTCCCGTGACCTAGGGTCAAACCTTGAGCGCGTCGGGGTTTCTCACTTCATGGTTTCGCAACTTGCGAGACCAAAAGGTCCTGCACCTTCAATTCCCCGAACGCCGAAACTCTGAAATCCTTTCACACTGGATCGACGGTCTCCACTGCCCCTTGACCAACAGTCAGGATCCTCCGTCTTGTTCTTCCTAAGGGACGGTCTGGATGATTTCACGGTTTTCCTTTTTGCGAATCCTCCACTCTTCTCCTCGTGAGTTCCCTGGTGTTCAATTTCCCGGTCGATCAGATCTTGTCGCCACCTGACCTCTCCACGATGGACGGTCTTGATTCTTTTGGTGATTCTCCCAAACACCGACTACTCACCATGTGTCCCAACTCTCGATCTCTTCCCTACTTAACAGGTGTCTTCCATGAAATATGACAGTCGTCGGGATTTCGCAACACATGATTCCAAAGGAACTTCACCCTTGTTCCACCAGACGCTGAATGTCGAAATCCTCCTTTGGGCACAAGGCACTAAGGTCCGTGTTGCTTCCACAGATATGATGGCTATCGGAAGATCAACACTTCCTCTCAAAGTATTTCCATTGTCCGTTCAACTCCTTGCCATTCTTCTAGATCCAATGGCTATCGGCTCTCTGCGTTCAGATCTGACGGTTACTGTGGTCTCCCCCATGAGCTTCTGCAACTTTTCTTCCCAGACTTAGGAAATCTTTTGAGTGTCAAGGACTAAATCTTCAGTCCTTCTTCAGTTGGATCTTTGTGAACGAAAACACACTCTCTTCTAAGCTTCTTCTCCTTAAATATTCAAACTCCTACGCACACCTTGTGTTCAAGGATTTCGAATAACTCAGATTCGAAGGGATTTTCTTGAAAAGAAAATACCTCACGCCCTCTCGATGTTCTTCTTTGTTGTTTCTTCGAACTTAGTCAACTCTAAGTTATGTGCACTCCTTGCACCTAGAATATCAAGTCTCCTTGTTCTTCTTTGAACCTCCCTCTCTGAATCATTCCGAGATCCAGTTAACGCACACCTTATGTTAGGGAATGCACACCTTGCATACACGATTTAGTAGAAAAACAACTAAAACTTATCCAATTTCGTTATAGAATCATACAGTCATTCTCTCCACTCTCAACAGGAAATGAAAATGAAAATATGAACCTCACCTGGAATATAACACACTTTTCTTTAAACAGTAAATGAACACATATCTATGACAATCTCCTGTCTTTTCTATTCATCGCTGAAAAACAAAAATTACATGGTGTTCCTGCTATTTTGTTCTACTTTGTTCTATTCTAATCTATCCATCCTGATCTACTCTTACAATGAAAATGAAAACTTTCTAAGGACCAGCTCTCTGAGCTCTCTCATCATGTTCCTGAAATCTATCAATTCAGACTTAAAACTATTACCTACTCAGTCCTATTACGATAACTGCTAATTACTATCAAACAAAGTCAACACTCCATGTCTGCGATTTCTTACATTCCTTAGAGACTTTAGAAACAAGTTACGATTTTAAAATTTGCTCAACAAAATATCTCAACAACCCAAATAAATTATGAGTTAATGCTCGATTTCAATTTCTAGCTTTGTTGAAATGTCATTCTTCTCTCCTCCACGTGTGCGTTGATGAATTTGAAGGCGATGCTCCTTCATCATACTCCTCTAGTTAAAAAAATTCATGGACTCTTGTCCATGAGCTCCTGCACTGTCGTTCCATGCTTCAAAATATCAGGTTTTGTGACCCAACTTGCATCTTCCCTTGGATGATATTTCCACTTCACTAAGTACTCAGGATATGTTTTCCTCCTGGTTTTCTTTCCATCCCTTTGTTCAATGATTTTCTCCATCTGAGGTATTTCTGATGTGGACAATTTCTCTTCCCACTGAATCTCTTTCTGGTCATCTACCTATCCTGCTTCATTCCTCTGGTAAGGATATAGGTCTGCAACATTGAATATCGGTGATATCCCAACATTATCCGGCAACTCAATCTCATAAGCATTGGCTGCAAATTTTCTGATAATTTTGCATGGCCCAATCTTTTTCATATTCAATTTGTTGTATGTTCCCCTTATGAATCTCTCCTTTCTTAAATGAGCTAAAACTTCATCCCCAACTTCAAATTGAATCTCTTCTTCTCTGGTCAACTTTTCTCTTGTATTTCTGATTATTGTCCTGTAGTTTCTCTCTGACTCTGTCATGGAGTTTTTTCATTTCTACTACAAAATCCTCTGCTCCAACACTTCTGAACTCATCTTGGCTCAAATATCTTAATTTTTCAATCCCTCTTGGTTGTATACCATACAAAATTTTGAATGGACTCTTCCCTATGCTCCTGTTCACTGAATTGTTGAATGTAAATTATGCCTATGCCAGAATTTGATCCCATTGTCTTCCTTGCTCAGTGACTAAACTCCTCAGTAGGTTTCCCAGACTTATGTTTACTACTTCAGTTTGTCCATCTGTCTGAGGGTGATATGTTGAACTAAAGGATAAGTTCGTCCCTAGTCTTTTCCATAGAGTCCTCCAAAAATGTCCCACAAATTTGGTGTCCCTGTCTGAAACTATGCTCCTCGGCAATCCATGTAGTCTCACTACTTCTTTGAAAAACGAATTGGCGATGTGTGTGGCATCGCTTGTCTTCTGGCATGGTATGAAATGTGCCATTTTCGAGAATCTGTCCACCACAACAAATATGGAATCGCTTCCTCTCTGAGTTCTAGGCAATCCTAAAACAAAATCCATGTTGATTGCATCCCATGACCTCTCTAGAATTGGCAATCGCTGATACAACCTAGTATTCTGCTGTCTTCCCTTTGCATACTGACACACTCTGCATTTGTTCACAAAATTCTTCACTTCTTCTCTCATGCTCGGCCAATAATATGAATTGCTCAATTGTGAAAACGTCTTGTTGTGACCAAAGTGTCCAGCTAAACCTCCACTGTGTTTTTCTTTCAGTAGGTTGTCTCTCATTGAGCACTTTGGAATACATAATTGGCTCCCCTTGAACAATAATCCATCCTAAATTAAATATTCAGTCCATGGGATTCTATCTCCCAATAAAGGATTCTTGCATGCCTCATACGCTCCCTTGAAATTTGCATCTTCTATATACATCTCCTTGATGTGTTCGAACCCCAATGTCTCCACTTGGAATTCCTGTACAATCAAACTTCTTCTGCTCAAAGCATCTGCAACTTTGTTAGCAGTTCCAGCAATGTGTTTAATAACAAAAGTAAAATTCTACATGAATTCTACCCATTTTGCATGTTTTTTATTCAACTTTTCTTGCCTAGTAATAAATTGCAAAGCATGATTATCACTATACAATACAAATTCTTTAGGAATTAAATAATGTCTCCATTTTTTTAAAGCTTGAATCACTACATAAAATTCCTTGTCATACATGGAATACTTTTTCTTGGCGTCATTCAGTTTCTCACTGAAATAAGCAACTGGCTTATTGTCCTTGCTCAAGACTGCTCCAATAGCTAATCCAATTGCGTCACATCTCACCTGAAATGTTTTTCCAAAATCTGGTAAGACCAGAATTGGCTGCTCTGTGATCTTCTCGTTCAACACTTTGAAACATTTTTCAGCTTCCTCTGTCCAACTAAAGGACTTGTGTTTCTTCTTCACAGTATCCAACATGGGTGCACATATGCCACTGAAATTTCTGATAAATTTCCTATAAAAACTCGCTAACCCATGAAAACTTCGTACTTCAAACAGACTGCTTGGTGATGGCCATTCTCTAATTGCTCTCACCTTCTCTGGGTCCATCTTCAATTCATTCGAAGAGATCACGAATCCCAAATATATGAGCTCCTTCTTCAAAAAGAACATTTCTTCAAATTTATCAGCAATTGCTCTCGTTGTAACCTTTCCATCACTGCGGTTAAATGTCTTAAGTGTTCTCCTTTCGTTTTGTTGAAGATTAGTATGCCATCTAGATATACTATGACAAATTTGCCAATGAAGTCTTTCAACACTTCATTCATCAGTCTCATGAATGTGCTTGGTGCATTTGTCAACCCAAACGGCATGACCATCCATTCAAATAATCCTTCATTCATCTTGAATGTTGCTTTCCATTCATCTTCTTCTCTCACTCTTATTTGATGGTATCCACTCTTCAAGTCTATCTTGGAAAAATAGCTTGTGCCACTCAGGCAGTCCATTAAATCATCCATCCTTGGTAAAGGAAATCTGTACCTAATGGTTATCTTGTTGATGGCTCGAGAATATGTGCAAATTCTCCATCCTCCATCTTTCTTTGGGCTTAATACAGTCGGTACTRCRCATGGGCTTAGGCTTTCCCTGGCTAACCCTTTATCCAACAACTCCTAGACTTGATTCTTGACTTCCTCATTCTCTCTAGGTGTCAACCTATAAGCTACTTTGTTCAGCAAACTAGCTCCTGGAAAAGGTCAATGTGATGGCTTATGCTCCTGATGGGTGGTAATGAGTGTGGTAACTCATCTACAACTATATCAGCAAAGTTCTCTAACAGTTATTGGATTTCTATAGGCAAATCTTCTACATAAGTATTTGTAAGGATCACTCTAGGCTTCCTCACAACAGCAAACTGCATCTCTCTCTCTTCCTTGACTTCCTTTAAGAGCTCCTTCCCACTCATGAGAAGTATGCTTGAACTAGCTTCTGCCTTCTCCTTGTCTACTATGGGTAACAACATATGTGTCCTACCATTATTTTCTAGGGTATAGGTATTCTTCCTCCCATCATGAAAAACCTTTCAGTCATATTGCCACGGTCTTCCCAATAAAATATGACAAACATCCATAGGGATTACATCACACAATATTTCATCTTTGTAACCTCCTATATTAAACTCAACTTGGCATTGTTGACTTTACCATGACTTGATGTCCTTTCTGCATCCACGATACTTTGTATGGCCTTGGATGTACAGTTGTCTTCAACTCCAGCTTTTTCACCATCTCTGTGGATACTAGATTATCCGTACTCCCACTGTCTATGATCACCTTGCAAACCCTGTCTTTCATCTTGCAAGCAGTTATGAACAGGCTTGTTAGCTGAACTGGTTCTTCTGGTTCCTTCTTTGGTTTGAGAAGAACTTTCCTCATCATGAGGTTTCTTCCTCCTTCTGCGGCCTCTTCTTCCACATGCTTCTCTGCTTCAGCAATGTGTGCTTCTCCGCTTTCTCTTTTTCTGTCAGGACATTCCCAAGATTTGTGCCCTTCCTTTCCACAGTTATAGCATTTAACTATGCCTCCTCTGGATCTTCCTCTTCCTCTACCTCTGGGAAAAGAACTCTGTCCACCATGTTGTCCTTCTTTAGAGCTTCCGCCCTTCTCTTGGTGGCTATGTTGCTTATCAGCTTCTGGCTTTGACTTCTAGAACTTCTCCCTGTTGGTTCCTTTGCCTCAGCTCAAATTTCTGCCTCTACTTCGTTGACTTTGCCTCCTGGCTAATTTTTCCTCAGCTTTCAAGGTTGCTTGATAAGCATCCTCAACTCTACTGACAAACATCATGATGATCTCTTCTTGGATTTCATATCTCATCCCATTGATATATCTGGCTGTCTTTTCATCTTCATTCTCCTTCTGTCGGGCCTTGATGTTCAGTCTATAGAACTCTTCAGTGTACCCCTTCACTGATAAACCTCTTTGTTTCAGGTTCTACAACCTCCTGTAAAGATTGATATGGTAATCCTTTGGGATAAATTTAGCTTTCAGCTTAGCTACCATCCTATCCCAGCTTTTAATTTTCTTCTTACCATTTCGTCTACGTTCGGCTTGTAGTTCATCCCACCATAATGTTGCATGACCCTTCAATCTCGTCACTACATGCTTCACCATTTTGTCCGCTTCGATATCTCATAATCGAAGTGCTTATCCATGGCGCGTATCCAATCTAGCAATTCTTCAACTTCTAGATTACCTTCGTACATAGGTACTTCTATCCTTGCTCTGGCCCCAATCTTTGAAACAGCTTTTATCATGCAGTCTTGTGCAGCATCCTCTGCCACATTTTCCCTAGCTTTGGCCTCTTCCTCACTCTCAGCTTCACTGACATCGTCAGTATCTAGTGCCCTTCTCTGTGATGTTTCCATGGCGTCCAACCTCATTCCGAGTCGCATCATTTCTTCTTCCATCTCTGTGTTTTCTCTGCGCCTTCTTGGCGGCATGACTTCACTGCGTCACCTCCCAACAGAGTGAAATTCCCACGAAGGATACCAACCTTCCTTTCTTCTTCTTTTGTCTTTTGTTCTGCAAACAAACTTAAAAGCTTTTGCTTTGGCTCTGATACCACCTGATGCAAACCCCCTACCCCAGTGGGGTCCGCGACCTTCCAGCCACTGGATCGTCCTCTAACTCTGAGCTAGAGCAGCTCTTTCGGGTCCTCACTGGAACCCTGCAAATCAAATCCACAGGTCCTCTTGTTTAGAACTCGCGTGTGAATACTCCAGCATCAAGCGTGAGCTCCCCCTTCATGTGATCGTCCTTATGACCACGGCCTTACCCATAAGGCGTGTTTCGCATTTCACGATTCGAGATTTCTCGAGGGAGAAATCCTTGTCTCTTCAACCACCAAATGCCGAAAAGAGCTTAACGGCGATTAGCCTGTGCTTAAATCTCGGTCCATGCAACCGCTCGTCGTGACCTCGCGCTAAACCAAAAAACGCTTTTCGTAGATCGGGACTCCTACAGTCAAGCATTCCATTCCTTTGCAACTTGAATCCCCGAATCCCGATTGGGGGCTCTAGCTAAGCGCTAG
>JASDQU010504216.1:76177-87354 GCA_032191745.1 Picea mariana | reverse complement strand
TATAAAAGAACTAAATCATTATAAATGTTATAACGTGATCTCATTCGAAGAAGATTATATGGATACATCGTATAGATTTCCAGCATAAGTGGATATGCCCTATAATTTAAAATAGCGTTTTATGGGCATTCCGAAGAAGATTATATGGATACATCGTATAGATCTCCAGCATAAGTGGGTATGCTCTATAATTTAAAATAGCGTTTTATGGGCATTATATAGTTCGGCATACTAAATTGAGCTTTTGTCAAAATACCAAAGGAGTTGGTGTAGGGATGCATGATGAAGGATAAAATTGCTAAGCCAGATGAATGTCCAAAGGGAAAAAGTTGTCATGTCCACATTGTTGCATATTTTCACTGGAGAATCACTTTGACAATATGAGTTGTTGTGAATTCAGTGTTAGCAATATTATCGATGTTATTTAGGAAATTTTTCTTGGTTCCGAAGATTTACCTATGTAAGTGGAAAAATTTGGTATTTGATATTATTTGCACCAAGGAGAAAGGTACACAAAAGGGGTGAATTGTCAATATTCAATCACCTATAATTTTATGCTCACTTATCAGAATTGATAAAGAAAGTAGTCATTGGAAAGATATTTGATGGGAGAATACATATATCCATCCAGCATTTAATTTTGAGATAAATTATTCTCAAGGAATTATAAGGAAGGCTTCAGGTGAACTTGAAGGACACCATTTGTTAAATACCAATACTAAATCTGGAAATATGCTCAGAAAATAACAAGAATAAACACCAAAACCATTCACCATAACATGAAAAGAAGAAATATATATATATAACCCTTGAGGTAGGGTAACACCATCTATTAATTCTTATGGAAGGATAACACTCCTCAAGCAATTCTTGATACACTCATAATAATTTTCACTATGCCAATTACATTGCTTACACTTCCTTATATAACATTCTCTATCTCCTAGGAACATTCTAGAGAATGTGTCTTTTAGAAAGTCCATTTATTATATCCAACTACCATACTTGGCCTTATTTAATACTATGGTCGACCTAGTCCACCTTACATTGAATGGCCTCCACTGATAATATATAATCCAACTCCCACACTCCCCTTAAGTACCTCCCATATTACCACCCATATTACCTCCCTATGTATATTACATTCCACCCCCCTTAGGCATGTTTCATCCCCCAAAACATGAAAAGAGACCATACGATATGAACAGATAAGAATTGTGGCTAGAAGGTACCAAGTATGACCATCCATCCATCCTAATGGAAGACAAACATGAGATCCAACGGATTTCTTTCCACATTTTTCCTCATATTGACGGTGTTTCCCTGGGATTGGTTCTAGAGCTCGATGTTATCTTGTAGTGTTGGTAGGCCTCCATGTACCTTTAGATTGGTTTCATTTCTGATGCCTTGCTAGTGCATACATGTGTTGATGCTCGCGCCCTTGCCTCAATGACTTTTGTTTCTTTATATGATGTGGATGGTGATATACCACAACCGTAGGAATATATTATTTTGTCTTAAAATCTGAAACACATTGTGCCTTTGATTCAATGACCACCTTATCTTCTTTATTGTTTTCATCGCGTGGCTTTGCTTCATTTTCTTCTATAGACTCTACCTCTAATTCAACTTTGGACTCTGCAATAACTTGTGTGTTGGATGTTGTGGGCCCGTCTTTCTTACTAAGAGACACATCTTGCAATGTAGGGTAACCAATCCTTATGGAAGCATAACACTCATCAAGCAATGCTTGGTACATTCACAATAATCTTCACCATGTCAATTATGTTTCTTACACTTCCTTATATAGCATTATCTATCTCCTAGGATCATTCTAGAGAAGGTATCTTCTGGAAATATCATTTATTATATCTAACTATCCATTTATTATATCCAACTACCATAGTGGGCTTTATTTAATACCATGATGGACCTAGTCCACCTTAAATTGAATAACATCCACTAATAATATCTAACCCAATTCCCACATTTCCATTGGGTACCTTCCATATTACCACCCATTTTACCTCCCTAGGTATATTACACCATTGAAGATAATGAGATTTTTAGGAAGCCATAATCGATGGCTCATTAATGAGATGGAAGCATGAGTATGGTCATTGGAAAGGTAATCTAGAGGAAATCATGAAAGAAGGCCCAAATTCTCTAAGGGATCATTGTTTTTCTCCATAAAGTTGCAGAAGAAAGTGTAATTGGATTCCATGAACCATGTAATTACTCAAGGAAGAGTATTGAAATTCATGATAGTGCCTATGAATAAGTATATAGGCACATTTGAAGTGCAATAGTCTTGAAAAGTGAAGAGGGGCAGAGTTATTAGCAGGGCATTGATAATAAGTAGAGAAACACTCCAACAGAGAGTGTTTTGTTCACAATGAGGATTGTGTGGGTCCATTCTAGATTAATCCCAGGGTCCACTGAAAAGGGAAGTAGTTCAAGTTTGTATAGTTGGTTGAAGCATTAAGAGATGCAAAGGAAAAGTGCAAGGCTGCAGAGCAAGTGATGCAAGGATTGTCAAATGTCTAAGGAAGAGCAAGGGGATATTAGTATTCAGATGTTATAGATTCTGAATGGTTTGAAAAGGGAAAATAAATAGAGCTTCTCACATAAATAATGAAGCTAGTAGGTGAAGAATGTTATTTCATGGAAAAGGAGTTAAGGACGACTCCATAGCCTTGAAGGCAAAAATACAGTGAGGGAAATTAAGCCTGCTACAAGAGAAGGAAAAAGGGGATGTCATGAGATAAGGTGTGACTCATGGAGTGGATGATTCATGTATATGACAACATATAGGAATGCATGACAAAGGGATTGTTAGATGTGATCTAGAAAATTGTGTCCAAAAGGTACCCAAAGAAAGAAAGTCGTCTCTCGTATCAGAGTGTGTAGCAAAAGCATGGTACACGTGCAAATGGAGGGTGTAGAATTTCCATTAAGAGAAAAGTGGTCTTTAGTGGCCAAGCATTGTTTCATAGTGAATCACTCAATGAAGTTATGAGAGATATTTAAAATTGATCAAGTCCATGGATGGAAAAGAGAATAAAAAAGATTACAGAAAAGAATATTTCATAACCTTGAAATTCCAACCAATGATAATGGTATTCCAAGACTGGTTGGGTCAAGGAAATGGGAGTGTTAATATTCAGTTGTAATAATGCATATTACAACAATAAGAATATTGAAAATTATAGCCAAAAGATGTTGGGATATGATTCTCTACTTAAAGGAAGCATTTGTGAGATGGAAGCACTAGTGGATCCAGTGGTTGAAAATGCATAATGGCCAAGGGAAAAATGTTTATAGCGTGATGATATTGTTGCTCATGTTATCCATCCATATGAAGAAAAATGAGAATGGTGGGAATGTTGATCAAGAGGTTGGTGAATAGAGCCTCTGGTGAATAGAGCATGTATGCATTTGGGGTTGTTATGATGTATAAATGTTAAAGGGAATTGAGGTAAGAGTTCCCTCAGTTGAATATCAATATTTGAATTGTTGTAAAGGAAGGAGGCCTTGAGTATGCAAATATTATTTGTTTCTTGAATGAAGTATCGAGAGATTTAATTGCATATTATGTTATGTTAGATATGAGATCATAACCAAACTAAGTTAGGAGACATTACTCCTATTGTGGAAATGAATGCCATTAGAGATGGTCATGTGTGAAGCCATGATGAGATTGGATATGAAAAGGATATAGTGTTGTCGAAGTGCATAATTGTTTTATCCTATATAACTGAGGTTTGGACTGCAACCTTTTTGCCTATGCTGAATAACACGAAGGGATGATGTTTGTAGTGTTCTGTATGGGTTGAAGAGAAAGGTATCCAAGTAATCGGGCAAGTAAGTGAGGAATAGTTTGGATGATGTGTTGAGGCATGGGCCATACCTTCCAACTCACATGGTAGAATACATGAGATGAGCATATGATATTCCAAAGTCAATGCAAGGATGCAGTGTGTATATGTGGTCATGCTTATTGGTACATTGGATTTATTTATTCCTAAAGTTTGATTGCATTGTGAAAATATTGGTGTGATGATAATGCATGTACAGTGAATGATAGTTTCATTTTGGATAATATGATTAATGGTTGAATTCCATTTTTAATGTTAATAATGATTGGAAATGATTGAATTGCTTGTAAATTACAATTTTTAGATCATTTCATGAACTGTTCAAAATGTGCGTGAGTGCTAACAATATTCTTTGGCTGCAAGAAAGTTGAGGAAATTGTAGGAGAGTAGTCTTGGATATAAAAATCATGTAATCCCATAAGGAAGATTGATATCTACAACTGCTAGAGATAAACATAACGAGAAGAAATCACATGTGTGGGAAATTTTCTTTAGTGTATAAATAGATTTGAGAAATGAATAATTTGAAATTGTTATGTTATGCTAACAATTGTTGGTTTCATGGAAATTGAGAAAATTGCAAGGAGAATGGCCTTGGATATGTTAGAGATGTAAGTCCATAAAGAAGACTAATATCTATTGTTGTAAGAGAAAAAAATAATGAGAAGAAAACTCATGATCGGGAAATTCTACATCCTATGTGAAATGGAATTTGAAAATTTATAAATGAAAATTGGACAATGATGTCTGATATTAATTGTATTCATATGGTGTAGATGGATCATTGCCATAGGTTACAGGTTACTAGTGGAATCCTAGCATCAAGTTGACATTCATTTACATAAAAACACCTTGGTAAATGATGGATCACCTGAGGAACTGTATAAAAATGAAAGATATTCTTGAGCCTAAAGGGTGAGTACAATAACAAGAAGAAAGTTGTCAGGATTGTAGAAGAACCAGGTGGTTAAGCCTGAAGAGTGAACTCCTGTTTGATTTTCACTATTAAAGAACCAGGTTCTCGGGCATTAAGAGTGAACTTCCGTGTGAGTTGCAATGTCAAAGAACTAGGTTGTCACGCTTAAAGAGTGAACTCCTATGTGAGTTGCAGTGAGTCCCTTGAGATCCCAATAGTGAGATTCATAGTCACCTGTTTCTAAAAGACTCTAATAAATGAATGGTGCAACTCGATGGACTCAGGATAGTGAAGGGAGCACATTCCTTGGGTCAACCCTGATAAACAAATGGTACATTCCTTGGGTTAGCCTTGAATAATGAATGGTACATTCCTTGGGTTGTAAAGGTTAATAGGAAGAGAGATAGTGGAAATCAAGATAGTTGTGGGAGAATTCCAATGGCTTATGTATATTTTTTGGGCCAATGTGCCTTTGTATCTATTCTTTGCGGTCAAAGAACCTATGTATTTATGATTTTTGGGGGGCGGAGCTTGTATATTTTTGGTATTGGGATTGGAGTGCCTATGTAATTTGGTTTAGGCTGGAATTCCTGTGTGATTTTGGGCCAGAAGGCCTATATGTATGAATTAAAGGACAAAGGGACTAGTCTTGTAATATGTTAGAACACTTGTAGGGAGTTGTGCACTGAGGATAGTGCAAAAATAAGGAGGAGAGTAGCATCCAAAATTTTAATCCCTCTAAAATATAATGTAATTATATAAATGTGAATTAAGCTGGTAGGTCGATGTGTTGGGGAAAAGAGCCCATATTAATTTAATGTGTTCGGGGGTTGTTGACCTTTTTCTAGCTTAATACCTATCTTCCTCTTATTTAATTTTACTTAGAAATTTTTTAAGTCATGGAGGGTATACTTTCTTTCAAAAAGAACTTTGTGTTCTATAAAATGTACCTTATTTCTCTGTCACATACAAAATACACCAATACTTAGCCATTTTATTGATATTTCATGGGTTCACGGACTTCGCAGGTTCATCTTCTTTCCATTTTAACTCTATCACATCAACACTTAAACATTTTTATTATTTTCTTTACATCGCTAGTTTCTAGGTTATTGGACTCGCGGAATCATCCCTTCATCTTTTCCACACCCATCGCCCCACCACCATTCTAAATCCTTTGTCACGTTTTTCAATATTTATTTAATTCTACTATTACAGAAAGTGACTATTAATTAAATTTTTAAAAGTTCGTTATTGATTGCATACTTCTCAAGATAATATCATTAAATGTGTATTAACTTCTCATTGAAAAGAACTCAAGTCATATTACTGAAAACAAATTTATTCCAATATTCTAAAATGGTTATACATAGAGTTCGCCAACTACACTGAGATGGCCATGAGAAAGCAACAATTCTGTAGATATATGTTGAACATGTTCTCAAGGGAAGACTACAATTTTCTCTGGTCAAGCTCTTACTAGTATTTCACAGCATTTCTTCTACCAGAAAGAAACCAAAATAAGACTTGGACATCAGTTATCGCTYCAATTGGTTGTGTTMTGAAAGTGTTCTATTACAAARACATAGTCTATTGATGYGTCAATAAATTCATTCAAAATCGAATACCAATTCTACTGCATAACAGATCCCATATCTCTTTATCTCCTTCAACTTTCAAGAAGATGTTGAAATTACCAGAGCCGACTATTATATCTAAAGGAGACGGAGCTAGAATCTTCCCCAAGGAAAATAATAATGGATTAGATCTTCTACAAGAATATTTAGAAGACCCATCAACAATGCCCGAATATGTATCCAGAATTTAGGGCATTTTATTCAAAAATCCTTATGAACAAGTAGCATGGTTGTTTGCTAGAATTACAAGACAAGATTCTACATAACCTATTCCTCAGTTGGATTTGTATATTTTGTATTTTACAATTTATGAAGAAGCAATTTTCGATTGGGGAAAATCATTTTTACTGAAATTTATTCACAATTATCAAGATTTAAAGAAACTAAGTTCTACATGGCTTCTTACTTAATTTTCACTATTACTTACTATCATACTTTCAAGGGGTTGAATATTGGGAAAAGGGTAAATTGTAATGTTGACCCTGTAACAATTTGGGATCATGCCATATGGAGGAAAAATGTTGCTCATTTCTTTTAAGAAGTATATAATTACTTTGTGTCCATTTTTAAGAATCTTGTGTTTGGAGAGAATACATACAGGTTGTCATAGGAAGCATTATCTTTTCTGGATAAAAATGAGATTGTGGAAAAAAAAAAGGACAAATAAAATATTATAAGGATTTTTTACTCTCATGAAAAACCCCTATATCTTCCTTACTATGTTCCAAATAAATTTATTATTATAGAAGTGGCAAGGCAATATAAATCATGGCTGCATCTATTTTATGAGAAAAATAAGAAATGGTTTATCCCGCTACCTTGGAAGGTTGGTGAAATATTTCTAAGGGGACATACAAAAATTAATGAATATGATACACAATTCAATCAGTGTATTATGAAATTTCCAAAAGAGATTAAGGGTTTTTACCTTAGTCATATTTTTCACGATCACATGGTATCAGAGGGATTTCGTAGCACACTTATAAACACTTTTATACTTGGATAAGAATAAGGAGACAACCATGATACTTTGGCTGAATGCATTGAAAAGAAATCAAGTGACATTGAAACTATCATAAGTGCCACTGAACAATACAAGAAAAAAGGAAAACCCCCTAATGAAAGGAACACCCAGGCCCCTATTGTTTCTCAAAAGAGAACACAATCCAGAAAGAATTCTCATTCTACAACGTCTCAATAGAGAAGGTTTTCAATGAATAAACCATATGATGGAGGTGATAAAAACCCTCCTCGGCAAAATTTGGGAAAATCTCACAAGTTGCAAGTAAAAATAAAAAGGATTGATTCCCATCAAGAAATTGAAGAAAACATACCTGAAAGTGAAATTCACCTTGAAGATATGGACTTGGAATTTGATATATAAAATATTCATTTTCTTGATGAAGAGAATATATATCCTGTGATTGAACTCGTTGTTCAAGAAGAAGAGTTCTCATAAGAAGAATTATTTTCTGTACATAATGCTTTATTTGATAAAGACTTAAGAAAATTTATGTTTGAAAGAGACCCTTGAAAAAATAAAAAGGGAAAAACTTGTTCTGCATTTAATCTTAGCAAGATGCTTCTATCTAGGATTGTTAAGGTTCATAAGGTGACAACATATTCTCTCGATGTTTCAATAGATGCTATGGAAGTTGAAAATGCTAGACTTAAAGAAATGATACAATAATTAGAGTTTTCTCTAATGTCGCCACCAATATTGGCCACCCCTATTGCAACAATTCAACCTGGCATGAATATTGAGAAAAATCTAGAGTCAAGTGTAAGATTAAAAGGGACCTCAAGATTGCTTATTGCAACCAAACATTATGTTGAACAAAATATAAGCAAAATAATGTCTCTTATTCTATATACATGGGATCTATTGAATAGTTTTGTTTCTCTTGGTTCTAGGATTCATAACACTAGAGAATATTTGAAAGCTAATATTGAAAATGATGAAGTATTTTTCAAAGATGGACTTGCCACTTTTATTATAAAGGTTTCAACAATGAAATAATATGAAATAAAAAAGGAAGGATTGCCTTCCCAAGTCTGTATAAAGAAACTAAAGGCTTGTTGGACTCAAAGACTTAATATATTAAGAGAATTATTAAATGAACTTAATGACGTGACATTTAAGAAGACCGAGACTTATTCTAAATTGATCGAATTAGATCTTGTGGGTAGCACTATTGAAGTTGAAGATTCAAATTTAATATCAAATTCAATGCTTCAAACAAGACAATAGTTCGAAGAAATTATGGAGAATTTAAAGAAATTATCAACAGAGAAGTTTAGTAGTATGATTGAGTATATTGAAAATGACATTGATAATTGGCTTGTTGAATATGCCATTAGAAATGAGGATATTGAAACTACATTGAAAAATCTTTCAATTGATTATAGGGAATATGAAAATGAATGATTTAAAATCAAATTCAAACGACAGGTAATCGTTTCTCCTTTGCAAGAATACATTGAAGAATGGTTAAAAAAGGCTATAATCAAGATTATCGAGGGCCAAAGGAAAGTAGTTAATATCGGTCACATAAAGGAAGCAAACATATATACAAAAGGTGTATCAAAAAACAAATGAAGCATGATAGATTCATCATAGTAATTCCAAAGATCACATTTATTCTCAAAATTTTCTCTTTCAGATAAAAAATCATCCAGTTACATTCATTCTTTACTTGAACATAACCAATTTTTTATCTTTTCTCTCTCTTTTTCTTTCCAGGTTTAGCTTTTATTTTGTCTTGATCCAACGACTCCATTCTCTTCTCTTCTTTTTATTTTACGGTCTGTGGGAGCCCCAATCGCAATCCTTTTGGACAAACACATTTATTTTCATTAGATTGTAAAGACTATCATTTTTTATAAAATCCCAAAGAATCAATTCGGGGTTCATTTTGATTGTATCTTTGAACTCTAAATATTTGAGAATAAGATATTTGAAATTGACTCATCAAAATATTATTTTGATTCTAATGAAAGACGTTTGTTACATCTCTCTTTCCAATGACCAGACTTTTAGATTGGCTGTCAAAAATAACACTCTAGATTATGAAGGATTCATCTATGTCAAAAAAGTTGGTGTCCGATATTTCCACCGCGAACGACCCAATTTTCTGCATGTGCTCAGCTTCAATTTCAAGTTGAAGTTTTCCACTTTCAATTTGGGGTTCCCCCGCCTGCCCTGCATTATTTTTTCTCTTCTTCTTCAGTGGAATTTTGTGAGAAATAACAATATTTATATGAGGAGGGTTCTTATCTCCTCCTCCGTTCGAAGATTTCTGGGTTGCTTTCTTTCCAAGGTGGACCTTCAAAGCAATTCTCCATGATGTCATGCTCTTAGGAGTGCTAGCGGGGGACTGGGTACTCTTGTCACCGGATACTTTTCCATTTTGTCTGTACAATTCAGTGGCGCTTTGGAATCTCTCTACGTCACAATCGGCAAAAGCAAGATTGTTGTTGGCACTATTCTTATCTTGGGTCAGGTGTGTATGGATAAAAGAGGTGTTAAATCCAACACCCAGTAAATGTTCTCAAAAAATGCCATTAGGGTCAAACCCTTTTATCCTTTCAGCGTATTTTAGGTTCAATTTCTTGAAATGGGTGGCAAACTCGTCAATCTTGTTGATGTTTCTACACACGAAGTCTCCAACTTTCCAAGGAAGACGAATGAACTATTTTTTTTTCTTATCATGGAAAAATTGCAACCAGTCATTGTATTGCATTGCTATTTCTGCAACAAACATCTTGTCCGTGATGTGGCATGGAAAGAAGGCAGGATTTTCCTTAAAKCCAAAGACCATGAGGACATTGTGATTTTCCTCTTGCTCAAGTGTGCCCTTCCTGTTCAAAAACTTAGTTGCCTGACCAGACATCCATGGAGCATCCTTGCCTGGCAGTAAATATTTGAAAACTGAGACAAAGCCATTAAAAACCTCATAAAAACAATGGGAGGGCCTCATGCCAGAATGTTATTGGGTCGAATCCACAATTTATTTTATTGGAAAGAGAAAGTTTTGGAAACAGAAAACAATACACAATTGAGAAAATCAAGTAGGATGACATATAAAATCTATTCGATTCTTTGAATCGTGACAACTGGGAGTAGAGCTCAATCGAAATTAGCTTCCCCCAATCGAAAATGTATTTTTCCTTGACTGTGAAATACAAAATATAAATAATTATATGGGAAATGCTTGTTGTGGACGCTTGTCCTGTTATTCTTGTAACCAACCAAGCAATTTCCCGGAATGGATTTCTAAAGGAACTTACCTACAGCCTTGTGATATCTTCAGGAACTGTTGTCGGGTCTTCGAGGAAGTCCGGTAAGATGTTCAACCCGTTATGATGTTTTTCTAGAAACTATTTGTAGTCTTTTCCTTTGAACATTAATGTTGGGTTCGACAATTTTAACATCTCGCGGAAGAGCCGAGGCAACAAAGAAATGGGGGAATGGTCGCGAGGTGGAATAATTCTTTGGCCTGGAATATATTTTTCGGTGCACCGAGAGACCACCTCCTTAGAGTAAAAAGCCTTAGGAATGCAGCCTGCATGAGCGATTCCATAGGTCCAAATCACTTCATTTTGGGCGGAACAGGATGAATAGTAAAAGTATGCCCTGGACCACTGAAAGATCCGGTCCTCTTGTGTGAACATATTTACTGTATCTCCACAAAATTGTTGTCGACCTAGTGGCATAAGTCTACAAGAACATTTATTTGTTCCAGC
>JASDQU010504216.1:64384-75365 GCA_032191745.1 Picea mariana | reverse complement strand
CGATCCAAAATGTCGCTAGATATCGAATGCAGAATTTGTACATGCTCTATAAAATATCATGGGAATTAGTACATGCTCTATAAGATATCATGTGCATAGTTTATAGTCCCATAATACACGGGAAGGAAAAAAAGGGAAAAAGAACGAAGTATTTTGTGAACCGGGAAATAGGAGGATCCAAAACAGGCTAAGAAAGTGTCTGCAAAGGAGGTGAAGCTCGGACCTTCTAATTGTATCGCTCCGAACATTGGAATGTATAATCTATAACATGGAAGAGTGGATGATGTCGGAATCCATTATTCAATTTGTATATGCGGAGAGTGCAATCCCAACTGATTCGTACCTCTGTGTCCATTTGTCACTACTAAGAGCTATTTTAGTATTCAAAATAATTTTTTAGATATTGTTATACAGGGAAAAAATAAAAACTAAAATATTTTTTTAGATATTGTTAAATACTTCATAGGGATTAGCATCCGTAAACAATGACAATCTCCACCCTGCCAGTCCTACACTCTGTGTGTCAATTTCTATATCGCGGAACTGGGAGCGTTGTTTTGAGGACATAGAACAATAGAAGTGCAATGTTGAGTTAGCCAGTCCGCAGGTGCGCTTGTCAATTTGTATATTGCGGAACTCAAGGTGCTATGTGTAGGGCACGAAACAATGGAGGCCCAATTTTGAGCCCGCCTGCCTGGACGAGAACCCGCGATCCAAAATGTTGCTAGGTATGGAATGCAGAATTTGTACATGTTCTATAAAATATCATGTCCATATTTTATAGTCCCATAATACATAGGAATAAAATAGGGGAAAAGGACAGAGAAGTTCGCAGTGGAATTCTACATAATACATGGAAAGAAGAGAAGGGAAAAAGAACCAATTATCTCGCAGAAGAACATCTAGTGTTTTCTTATTAATGAAAATGTTTGCGAATCCATGTTGAGTTCTCACCAATTAACACATAAAGTGCAGATCATGGAAGTATATTTTGTACCACTGTGTCCACTTGCCACTAGTAAGAGCATTATTGATGTATATCAGGAAGGACGCGAAGTTGTTGGGGATGGAAAGCAACAACAGATACTTTGAATGAACTTAATGTATACAAGGAACCCGCAGTGGAATTGTAGATCACAGATGTTTTGTGTGCAATATGTATATAGTGGAATGATAAGCAGCTCGTTTCGCAAGCACCATCCCCGCAGTAGCGGGTATAAATTGGCTAAGTATGAAAAGGAATAGCGGTCGGTCGGATCCGTCATGCAAGGATATAGATGGAGATGTTAAGGCATGAATTGCAGATCACAAAAGTATCTTTTGTACCACTATGTCCACTTGTCACTGGTAAGACCATTGTTGATGTATGTCAAGAAGGATGCGATTTTGCTAGGGATCCAAATGAGCAACAGATACTTTGAACGAAGTTAATGTATACGAGGAATATGCGGTAGAATTGTAGATCACATATGTTTTCAGTGCAAGATGTATATAGCAGAACAATAAGCACCTGGGCTTGCAAGCATCGGCCCTGCAACGGCAAGCATAAAATTGACTAAGTATGGAATGGAACAATGGTAACAGCGGTCGGTCGGATCTGCCTTGCGAGGATATAGATGGAGATGAAGACATGTCAGCTTGTCGTACATAGAAAGACAACTAAGTATAAAACCAGAAAGACATAATGGATGGGAAAAGTAAAATGGGAAAAGAGATAAGTATCTGAGAGTCGGGAAAACCTTTTTTTTTCGTTTATTAATGGCAATTTTTTCGAACCTCTGTTGGCTTCTCACTAGTAAAAGCATTAAGCGCACATCACTGAAGTTCTTTGCCTGCAACATGTATATGACGAAACATGGGACATAGGTGTTGGATACCGTGAACCCGGGGCCTAGTGTCTAGATAACTGGTTAAGTATTGGCCAAGACGAAGTTTTGATATCTATTTCAATAGTATTCATACTAGTATCTATCAATGGAGAAAGTTTTCATATTTATCTTAATAGTATTCATACTAATATATATTAATGGATTGTTTCTGTTTCAAATGAAAATGATCTCCCAATTTGCAAGATGCTCTTCAACTCACAAATTTCGTTGAAACCAGAAAAATTTTGACTGTAAGATGTACATAGCGCAACAAGAAACATGAATTTGCATTGTGGTCTCAATGACATAAATTCCTTATCATATATTCATCTTGTATTCGGTGCAATGACATCAGAAAATGGCGGCTCTCCATAAACATCAATATCTAAATTAAATTAAAGGCAATCAAAATTTGTTGTGACTTTAAGTAATTAAAGCATAACTTGCAAACTACAGAAGTTCCTAGGCTGCAAGATGTATATGAAGGAACAATGGACATATTTGTTTAATACCACAAACCCAAACATAACTGCCTAAGCTTTGTCGAAGAGGAAGTTTTCTATATTTTTTCCAATAGTACTGATATTAGTATATATGCACGGATATTATCAAATAAAACAAGCTGCAATATATCCAACATACTTCACAGGAACATTGTGTCAACAGTTCAGTTGCCTTGTTGTAACTAATGAATTCATTCTATTTACGGAACCTGAAGAATGGGAGTAGAATGGGTCCTCCAATTTCTTTCTTTAAATACAGAGCCGAGGCCACATAAGTATGGCCTATGAAAAAGTATTTTTAAATGTAAAATGTAAATAAAGAACAAACCATGTTTTATTTAGATTGAAGTAGTGAGCAGCAGAAACAAAAGCTTTTCTTTCATGTTTAACGACACGGGGGAAGAAGGTACAAAATATAATTAAAACAAATACCAAAAATTGGAAAATACTATTAAGAAATAAACCAAAATTATTCTATATTCAAATAAGATGTGTTACAAAATACAGTTGAGGCTATTTGTGACAATGATTGTGATTTTGCATGCTGTCGACCAATTAAAGATATGTACATTGATGAAGCTTCTTCACACTTTTCTTGAAGTTCAAACTCTTTATTCGTAAAAAAATGATTTGAATATCAATTTTGGGTTTTGTACTTAATCGATGTTGCGAAGTACATCTATCCTAGTTTTTTGAATACCTTGTTTCTTCCAGGTATGGCCTACTTATTCAACATTCCATTCTTTGTCAAGTATTAATTTCCTTCTGCCATCAAAAAGTTGGGGTTTAAGGTGTTTTCTTTGCAATCTTTCTAAGCATTCACATCCAAGACAACTTAGAAATGCGATTCAGGCTGATTTCAAAGTGAACGGAGTCGTTTTATGTCACAACAGTTAAGGCAGGGGAAACAAATTCAAGTATATAGTGACTGGTATTCTCCTTGTATTCGATCATCTGTTTGGTTGAGAAGCCTCCCTGAGGATTTGCATGTGGAACTTCTTTTCTTTATTACAATAAATTGGAAGAAATGTCCAACCCAGATGAAAAATGAAAATCTGTTGAGGTACATAACTTCTTTGGGTAGTTGAGGTGTGGCAAGCGCATCAAATGCTGTAGAATGCACTAGCACAGGTCTGGCAAGTGTATCAAATGTTGCAGATGGAATTAGAATGTATCTTTCCTCATAGCAGGGGAGGTATGGCAGCCCATAGAAAGGTCTGGAATGTTCGAAGGTGACACATAATATGTGGACTCTGCAACTACATCCAGAGGAAACCGAACAAACTTTGACAAAGAACATGGATTTCTGTCAAGTTAGCTACCAGAGACACATGTAGGTCATCAAACTATGAAATAGAAACTCTTGTAGTGATAATATGTCATTTTATTCACCCATAAATATTTTGTTACCAGCCTCCGAGGAAGATAAATACTTGTGTGATTTCTACAATTCGATACAGTGGCCAAATCTGTGTTGTTGGAATAAGCTATATACTTAAATGAAGAATTATCTTGTAGGTGACCTAAAAATCCTTTACAATTCCCTGCAAGAAAACAAAGAAGTTCAACAAACAAATTTCCAAGCAGCATTTTCAACCAACCAAAGCATCAAACACAGGGAGAACACCAAACATACTTGTTCTTTTTGTTTCGTCCTCTCTGAGTTTCCCTTGTATAACAAAGTTTTTTTTTACTCAAAGCTCACATAACATAAAACCAGTCTCTTTTCTTTCATCTGACCCTCAATAGCATCTCTAAGTTGTCTTACATGTCCATGACCAGGAACATTAGAATGAAGGCACCCTAAAGCACAACTCTTTGATGATAGAGAGAAATGGCAATAAGTATTTAAAATCAAGGTTGGATGGTCTTCTGTACATTTTGTGTTGATTCTTTTTAATGACAGATGTTCTCGATATTTTCATTTATTAATGCCAATCTTTTTGAATATGTACGTTGAATAGTGACTAGCAACACGTATTAAAATTCCCATATCCGAGCAAATTCTAAAAACTGACATCTAAGATATGCACAATATTAAAGAGAGACATGACGTGATGGCATCTGTAGGTCACACGTTCATGAACTATGCTGAAACTTTTAAGAAAACTAAAATTGCACAAGAAAAAAAAATAAAATAAAAAGTATTTTCACAAATTCAAAATGCAGGCAAAAAGAAATTACCAGATCCCATAATATTCAACTGTCTATTCATTTTAATGGCAGATGTCCTAGATCTTTCCAATTATTAAAGTCCATCATTTTGAAATGCAAAATATTAAAGAGGGACATGACGTGAAGGCCTCTATGGGAGACACGTTCGTGAACTATGTTGAAGCTTTTAAGAAAAATAAAACTGCAGAAACAAAAAAAAAAAACACTATTTTCGCAAATTCAAAATGCAGACAAAAAGAAATTACGAGATCCCATAATATTCGCCTGTTTATTCATTTTAATGGGAAATTTCCTTGAGCTTTTCAGTTATTAAAGACCATCATTTTGAAATGCACAATATTAAAGAGGGACATGAAGTCAAGCCCTTTGTGGGTGACACGTTCGTGAACTATGTTGAAGCTTTTAAGAAAACTAAAACTGCAAAAGCAAAAAAAAAAAAGAAAAATCACAAATTCAAAATGCAGGAAAAAAGGAACTTTCATAGGTAAGGCACTTTAGTACTCAATGTTCTTCAAATTCAATGACATTTTTATTATTTGAGTAAAGGGGAAAAAACATCTGACAACCTAGAAGGAAGGCCATATATGATGGACAACTCATTGGCATAAGCCATAGCGAGAATGTGAACTGAGTATCTAATAACCACAGAACTACATTGCGCTTGAGTCTTCAACTTTCCTTGCCTGTTCAAAATAAAAAACAAGGAAGGGTTGAATATTAGCCTATCTATTTATTTTAATGGGAAATGTCCTCGATCTTTCCATTTATTAAAGCCCATCTTTTCGAACCTATTTGGTCGATTTTGACTTTTGAAAGCATATTTAATGTGTATTGGGAAGCACTAAATGTAGCAGGGATGTATCCCTATGTAACATACGTTACTACTATTTTTCATTTTTTGTCGACGAGCGTATGTAGAATGTACGTAAAGAAAAGTAATTCAAGAATGTTATTTTTTTTGCACATGAGCCCTTGAAATTCAAATAGTTTGCAAGTCCGATTGTCTATTTGTATATCGCGGAACTATCTGTGCTATTTGTAGGACACAGAACAATAGTTGTCGAAGTTAGAGCCAGCCACCCTGAGAACTCGCGATACAAAAAATGCTTACTATTTTTTTTTGTGTGTTTTTGTCTACCAGGGTATGTAAAACGACATACATAAACTAATTTATTTTGACAATGCTAATTTTTTTGGACATGACGACCTTCAAATTCAAATAGTCCGCAAGTCCGATGGTCAATTCATATATCGTGGAATTCTTCGATTCTCAATTTTCAGCTGCCCACCCCGATAACCCACGATACAAAAACTGGCTAAGTATGGGACAAGGGCTCTGTGCATGCTTTATATATCTACTTTATAAAATTACATATTTCCTATGTTTAATTTATGTTGTCCAGGAAACCTATGATTTGATAAATTTCAATGTCTTCTGTCCAGGAGCCCTTCCTTTAAAGAAAACTAATTTGGAAATGCTAATGTATACACCATAGTTCGATACCACCTATCCGCGAAGACACGTCCATAAAACTGGCTAAGTATGCAATCGAACCAATGCTCGTCTGAATGATCATGAAACTCTCCGTGCTATTTGCAAGGCATGGAAGAACGGAAGCCCAATTTTCAGCTCGCCACCCTGAGAACCCACGATCCTTAACCTAGGTTGTTCAGGAAACCTATAACTTCATAAATTGCATTACCTTCTGTCCAGGAGGCTTTTTTTTTTGAATAAAACTAATTCGGGAAAGCTAATGTATACACCACAGACGACCTGTCATAGTATGCAACTGAACTGCAGTCACTTGGAATGACCACAGAAGTGCGAGAAACTAGAGTCAAACACGGTTTACAATAGGAAAGTAAAAGGGAGAGAAAAAATATATCTCCCACACAGTAAAAGAAAATTTCATAGCTATGAAACCGTAGTAACACAGAAACCATGGAAAAAGCATTGACAACTATGAAATATATTTTGAGCTCGAAAAACTCTGCTTCAAAGCACAACAAATGCAATTAACATCATCTGAAATTATTTACTATGTTATTTTATCTTAATAAGCCCAATTTTCAGCCCGCCGCCTCCAAAAGTCACGATCATTAACCTATGTTGTCCAGGAAACCTATAATTTCATAAATTGCATTCTCTTCTGTCCAGGAGGCCTTCTTTTAAAAAAAAAATAATTCAGCAAAGTTAATGTATACACCGAACACAACCTGTCATAGTTTGATAGAACCCATTCGCAAAGCCCCGTCCATAAAACTGGCTAAGTACACAACCGAACGATGGTCGCTCCGAATGACCACAGAAACATGACAAACTAGGCTCAAACGCAGTTTACAACAAGAAAGTAAAAGACAGAGAACAACTATATCTCCCACACAACAAAAGTCACTCTCATAACTATGAAACCATAGTAACACAGAATCCATGGAAAACGCATTGGCAAATATGAAATATATTTTGATGTCAACAAACTTTGTTTCAACGTGTAACAGATGCAATTTACACCGCCTACAATTCTTTAGTCTGTTATTTTATCTTAATAGTATTCTATGCAAACCAAAGTGAAAAAAAATGTAACTAGAGATCCAACCGCAGATGCAACATCCCAACATTGTAAACCCTGGGCAAACAAGAAAAATCACCAAATAAGAACCCAGCCAAGAAGCACCAAAAGGCCCAAGTTCAGGTGCAGGACTGGAACCCTGCAAAGTTGAATCAAGCAACAATAAACAACATATAGCGAAGAAAGGAACAAGCGACAACCACGTCTGGCCATCTTTGTTTGCAATCTTCACAATTGGTGGTTTCAAGGTTTGCTTCTATTGACGTGATTAGCTCTTGAATCGATCAACTATGTTCCTTCTCACCGAGATTGTCATCTTGGAAACCTTTTATGTTTGCTTTTATGTTGTAGTTTGAAGACCATTCTAATGTAATAACTTACTTTGCATCCTTTTGAATGGATAGGTTTCTCAATTGAAACTAACTCAAATATGTTGACCATATAAATGAACTTTGTTATCAATTTGTTGAGTATTGTATGTGTTATTTTATGTCTTGTTTTAAATTTCAGTATTGTGATTCTTGGGGTAAGCGACCTCTCCCATCATTTCATTCATAACTTTTTCTACAAGAAGAAAAATCAAACTTTTTTGAAGATCCATATGAGGTATCGAAACTATATTTCCATCAGTATAAGGAAATTGTTTTATCATGGCCCATGGAGAAAGTAAATACATGTTGAAACTCAAGAGAGAGGTAGCCTCACCATGTTATAGATTTTTGGTGCTTCTAGTGATTATATCTCCCAAACTATGAAAAAATATTCTAACACCCCATTTTAGATAACATAAAAACCTTTCAAATGATTTATAATGCGCCCTCTAAAATGTATTTTAGATGCCATTGTAGTTGTTCAAAGTAAACATAAGAGGCACATGCTTCATTCTATCCATGAATTGGTGATATTATGGTTGGGCAACTGTAGGTAAGATAAGAGAGGGATGGAATGAGGTAACCCATGATTGTAAATGTTGACTGGAAATTTTTAGGTCATGCTATGCTTGTGTGAAGATACAAGAACACTTGATGTTAGAGGGATAAGTGTGGAGGAACGCAAAATATGCCTAAAAGTAAAATATTTCAGAAATAAAATAAAATTTCATCACAAATGAAACATTCACAAATTAAGTAATCCCTTTTTAAGTTTGGGTATAATGGGTTTTGTATCATAGAAAAAGAAGAGGTTCATAGGTTGACTCGATTCAGATTGTAATCGAGTAGTAGCTCTTCACCTGTCGTTATTGTTTTCAGTGCACATACAAATATCCTATTACCTTCACGCTCCTCAAAAATGCAATTGGGTTCCTTTCTTGTAATCCCAGGCCTTGTACTATTTATGAGACCTGCAATATTCCCTGATTCCTTTGGCCTTCTATCAATATACATAGTCGCTCCTTTATTTTTATTATTGTCTTTTAGATGTATATAATTTGCAGTGAGTGCGTATCTCTGCATACTAGGCATATATTGGACCAGCCTCAACCATACTCCATAAGTGTAACATGGTCCAACATACTCAAATAATTCAACTAATCCACCATATTTTACCTTTATGTTATCCTTGGAGAATAAACCAAGGCCATGGATGGATGACGGAGCAATGCAATACATCCTCTCATTAACACAGAAGTCGGTGTCCAACTCTGGCAGTTCCTTGGGTACCCACTGTTTCAGTAGGTGTTTGTACCTCAAGGGAACCTCGATGTCACCTATTCTCTCGTCGTCATAAGAGCATGATCCTCCTTCAGCAAGAAAGAATTTCATGCGCCTACCAAACTTTCTTCTAACCTTTTCACCTCTAGTTGATTTCGCCTTGTAACATGTGTTGGATATGTTTTCCATTGTCCCTCTCGAAATTTCATCGCTCGAGCTAGATGATAGGTCTGATAGATACATATTTGGTTGTACCTACAATTCATCGAGGGTGAAGGAAACATTAGGCCAACGATATTCATATTATAGTATATCTAAAGATAAACATTGAAAACATAACTTGACATGTAAGACTTTTGCATCTAGGGTTGGAGCCAAGCCTCTAAGAAAACACAAAGTATTTCTTCACTCAATATTTTGGGTAGGTGTTGGGCCAAAATTATGTGGGAAGACAGAAGAAATAATTTAGAATTTCCCATCTAATTTGTAGCCCACCTCTAATTTATGGGAACCCATGATGGATTTCATCATGCTAGTGAGTAGGTTATATGGTGAAAATGATTTCTCTTATATGCAGAAGCATTGGGTTACCTCAATACACCAAATGTTGAAGAAGGCAGTTGTAATATAGATGACTAGAGAAAATGATTGTTATATTTGAGTAGAACAAAGGTAGAAAAAGACCTTATAGATGTTTTTCACAAGTAATAGTGTCTATTGTTACTCCATAGTGAGTCCATGCTTCTTTGTAAACAACAAGGTGCATTGCTCATTTTCTTGTTGGTTTTTCCCAACTCAGGTTTCCCATAGTACATATTGTCATTCCTTATGTTGGTGTGCTTATTTTACTAATAAATGTTCTCTCTTATATTCTCAGGTCATTTCAATATTTTGACTAATATACTTGAAATATTAGTAAGGCTTGTATATTAAGGCTATAACATGGACAAATTCAATGTCTCCATGCAAATTTGTAATGTCTTATAGTTTAACTACAAGTTGCACTAATTAGAAGTTCTCATTTCTTTTGTAACTACACGGACACATTCACTTTCTTCGCTAGGGAGGAGGACACATCCATCCAAATCAATCAACTTAAGATTTTTTATTTACAAGTGTTGTATGGTGCCAGATTAGAACAATATAGTGTATTAATCCCAAGGGGTTAATACAGGAGTCAAATTCTGTGCTCCAACACCCCCATTTCAAAAGTTGTTTTTGACAAAAAATAAACCCCAATGTTTGGACTAAAAACGAAAACTCTTGTATTTGGGTCTAGAGAGGCTCTTATTGAAATAAGGTTATTTACCTATTGATAGGGTCTAAATGGCCTATTAAGCATGGGTTTAAACCCCAAATTAGGTTTTTTTTCAATGGTGGTTAAACCCCCCTAAATGTACTTTTAAAAAAGTACATTTAGGGGGATTGAACCACCAATGATAGTGTCTATTGTAACTCCATAGTGAGTCCATGCTTTTTTGTAAACAACAAGGCACATTGCTCATTTTCTTGTTGTTTTTCCCCAAATCAGGTTTCCCATAGTACATATTGTCATTCCTTGTGTTGGTGTGCTCATTTTACTAATAAATATTCTCTCTTATATTCTAATTTCATTTCAATATTTTGACTAATATACTTGTAATATTAGTAAGGATTGTATATTAAGGCTAGAACATGGACAAGTTCAATGTCTCCATCCAAATTTGTAATGTCTTATATTTTAACTATAAGTTGCACTAATTAGAAGTTTTCATTTCTTTTGTAACTACATGGACACATTCACTTTCTTATCTAGGGAGGGGGACACATCCATCCAACTCAATCAACTTAAGATTTTTTGTTTACAAGTGTTGTAAGGTGTCAGATTAGAGTAATATAGTGTATTAACCCCAAGGGGTTAATACAGGAGTCAAATTCTGTGCTCCAACACCCCATTTCAAAAGTTGTTTTTGACAAAAAATAAACCCCAATGTTTGGACTAAAAACGCAAACCCTATGAATTGGGTCTAGAGAGGCTCCTATTGAAATAAGGTTATTTACCTATTGATAGGGTCTTAATGGCCTATTAAGAATGGGTTTAAACCCCAAATTAGGTTTAGGGTTTAAACCCCAAAATGATAGTAAGAAATCAGTTCCAAACACTATTCAGGGTGTATGGATATTGTATCATTCAAAAGGATGACCTAGAGGAGACATTTGCAAGAATGGAAGTG
>JASDQU010504216.1:36725-49402 GCA_032191745.1 Picea mariana | reverse complement strand
TAATCAAGACCTCATTTTCTTGTGCATGCTAACCCATATTTCTAAGTTAAAACATTATTATTCTGAGTCTTGTCCATTTGACCTTTAAATCATTGATTTACATTTACACATACTTTGATGGGTACTCGGATTATCCTCTTTACAATTTGAGGGTGATTCTTAGTGCTAACATCTGCTATCCCAAAATGAACCAACACTCGTTCGAAGAAGATTTTTGCAGTATCTGTCATTGATATGTTCTTCTTGCAGGCTATGAGGATGACCATCCTCGAAAACTGATCAACGACCATAAATAAACAATCATTTCCTTGCTTGGTGGATGGAAGTCCAGGCTTGTAATCCATAGAGACGGATTACCAAGGCTTCTTAGGGGTAGGAAGAGGGGTGTATAATCCTTGCTTCTTGATGGTTGGCTTGAAAATGGCACAGGCAATGCAAGATCTGATATACTTAATGACATCATGTCAAAGTTTTGTCCAATAAAAATGTTTTTGTAGAATGGCCACAGTTTTCTCCAAGCCAAAATGTCATGCCTTACAACTGTAGTTGGATTCCCAAATCAACTTTTCACACTCACTTGTAGGAACAAAAAGGTGGCCCAGATGGCATAACAGTCCATCCTAAATGTGAAAATCRGTGACATTTGCACATGTACCCAAGAGCTGATAGCTAGTGGAGAAGTCTAGATCTTGTTGATAGAGTTGGGGCCACTTAGATTCCTCATGTCCATAGGAATGGAGAAGAGTGGTGATTGCAKCCATGGGAGGTTGATTGAGGCAGTCAGTGACACGATTTGTACTCCCTTTGTTATACTTAATGTTGACATGGAACTATTGGAGGTAGGTGGACCACTTCTGATGGTGATCGTTCTACAAACTCCCCTATGCCTATATGAACTACAGAGGCTTATGATCAGTGTGGATGATCATCTCCTTTCCTAGAATGTAATGTTTCCATTAACGGAAAACTTGTACAATGGAATACATTTCCTACAGTTCTACATGATGCTTTGTATCTTGTAGAACAATTAGAAGACACAATATTCGAGATCTCTCTCTGAAATAAATTGAAGCACCCATCTCGACAAGGACTTCTTCAACACCAATATCAAGCAGGGGACCTGAACATCATCAAGCAACCAATCGACCATTGAATGATGAACAAAAATAATATATTACATTACTCTATCCACATGCAAACACAAAATTAGATGCATGCAAAGGTAACAAAGATAATGCATCCATATTTCCTCCTAAACATTCATTAAGCCTCATGAAATGATATACATGAGCCTTATTTTATACGGTCAAAACATGTATAAAAGTCTAATTTGGTGATGAAAACAAGGATGTTCACTTGTCTTGTTAGTTGGGGGGGCATGGCCACAATTCATGCTAAGATTCAATTGGCATGTGGAGTTAATTAATTTAAGTCGAGGATTGTTCCAAGAGTTGTGAGAATGAATTAAGGAGTAATTATAACATTATATCGATAATTGTGAGAATACAACAATCTAATATGAAAATTAGGCATAACTTGGAGTAAAAAGAATTTGAATCACCATTTCAAAACTGAGAGCGTAATCTCTAGGTGAGTTCGAGCTATGCTAAGTAGGAAATGGGCTTGAAGGTGAGGAAGATGATCAAAGAACAAGAAATCATCTACTAAATTAAATCCAGGAAGCAAGTTGTTACAGGTAACCATTAAAACTTGTATTAAATTATCCTCAGACATTATCAAAATTCTTATGTTTTGTAGACCCAAGGTTAAATCTTATACGATTTTTATGGGTTTGTGAGAAATATTGTATCTCGTATAAACCCGACTGATATAGTCTTGTAGAACATAGTTCTTGTAGAAATTTGTTTACACAATTCCTACATGAACAGTTGTAGAAAGGTCATTCTGTCTTGAATTTGTTGAAGAACCCTCAATTTTTTTCCCAAGTAAATGCTTTACTGAAATTTCCCACCCACCATGCATACCTAAACAAAATTCGATCTATCACATTTTCTAAAGAAGGCATCTACAAGAAACCAATAACCAATTCTTCTCTCATTTTTTTTCTCCCTTCCAAGAACTAGCTTGTCATATTTGAAATATCAACTCATCAACATCAACCATGGGAACTAGGTTTAAGAATAGGGGGCCAACAAAACCTTCTAGGGTTTATGATAATCCAAAAATTTTGGAAATTATTTAAAAGTGTAATTGGTTGGGATGATTTTAAAGATTCAGAGGGTATAATGATGAGGTGGCTATAGAATTTTCCCTCAACTTTCAGAATATACAAGATCATGACTATGTGGCCATAGTGAGGGGACTATTAATTGGAATTAATCAATCCTCCATTAGTAGGATAATTGGTTTTCCCATGGTCCTCCCTTGGGATAAAGAAGAGACACAATAATCCATTACTACCAAAAATTCATTCTTCCTCCTAAATGAGAAACTTGATGAAGATAAGAATGGTATTAAAAGAGAGTCCCTCCCTCATCCTTGGCTAGAAGTGGTCAATCAAATCATCAAGTACATTGCATGTGAAGGAATGATGACTGTTGTATATTCTTACCACTTCAGACTATTACACTAGTTTAGATACCTTTCAAATCATGAACCACATAATAAATTGATCATCCCTTACTTCCTCCTCCAATCATTAAAAGAAATAATCCTAAAGGTACAAAAATGAAAAAATGAGTTTCTATCACATCATTGCCTCATAAAATCGATAGTTTCATATKCCCTCATACTAATTAGMTCACAATTTTGTGGGAATATTTCATAAATATGGATCTACAAGCATTTGAAGAGGAACAAGAAGCAATGAGTGAGGAGGAGATGAAAAAGGGAGAAGAACCTTAGAGAGTCACTAGGCCCAAAAGATCAAAACAAAAAAAGAAAKATAAACATAATAAAGTGGATGAAAAGGATAAGGAAGTGGATGATGATCTAACTGCACTAGAGACCCCTTCTTCTAGTCCCTTAAAAAATCACTAGTGCAGAATGGGTGCAACCTAGAAGGAGAATATCAATCATAATTAGGAGGAGTCAAAAGAAGAAAATACTAATACTATCTAATCCACTCACCATTACATCAAAAGTGGAAGAGGTGAAGTATTCTCCTAGTCCATAGGTACCATAAGAGGAAAAATGGAAGGAACCTCAAGAGGAGGCAACAACAAAAGAAGAAAAACCAGTCTCTACTGAAGGGACCTCTAAGATAAAGACCCTTGTAGAGAATCTCCTCTTTGCAACCTTATTAGAGTTAGATAATTCCAAAGTTAATGTCATCACATGGAAAAGAGTGATAGAATAAAATTAAGGAAAACAAAAAAGAAGAGGAATCTCAAGAGTTGGATAAGAAACTCGAATGTCTCTAGGAAAATTTTTAGATCATGACAATGCAAAAAGTAGAATATAGCCAAAAGTTGAAGGTGGAAATATAGAAGGTGAAGTAGCAACTAAAAAAGGAAAAAATAGAACTTGATGACAATAATGAGCAGGTGGAAATTACGGAAGCTCCAGTCAAGACAATATCTAAAGTATCTATAGAGATGTTGGAATCCAGGCCACCAACTAGGACATATACAATGTTCCTAAAATCATAGTCTTATAAAAATCAAATTAATACTTGGCTAAATTAGTAAATTTCAAACTTGATACCCCCAAGGATTTCTTATATTCATATCAATTATAACATGGATGAAATAGCTAGACTGTGTGAATTATACCTACATAAACTCATCCTAGCACACCCCTATAATTTGAATCTCAATCCATATCTGGAGGATGTCCAATTGATGAATTTTTCATCATGGCTTAGGAATAAATAAATGAGGGCAGAAGAATTCAAAAATTACAAGGAATATGAACTCCAAACACCTTTGTGGATTAGATATGAGGAAGCTAGGCCTAGTTGTAGGAAAATGAGTAATATTTTGTTATGAATCTATCGAACAAGCAAGTGTTTTACTATTGTGAGAGTTCTTGTTGTAGTTGTAGAATTCTTGAGGTCCTAGAAGAGAGATTTCATGTCCAACATGTACTAGAATCCTTGGAGGGGAGTGGGAAGGCCTGAGGTATTGTGAACATTGAAGGGGGATAGAATCCATGAGTTGTGCAGGTTGTGGGGAAGAGAGTTGGTGGATTCAAATTACCTATGGGAATTTGACTATTGAGATGGGGACTTTAGCTAGCCTTAGAGACCTTTGTCTCTTGTGGATTCATGGCCCCAACTCAAGGGTGATTTGTTGTTGAGAACTGGAACAACAAGTCTATGGTTGGGAAGAATGTCCATCTTCTACAATGGATTTCATATTCCATAAGATAGATGTTCTTATTTTATTTTTTATGTTAAATGCTAATATAGTTGTTTTGCATTTTACTCTGAGTTATTGTGGTTAATGTTTCTTACTGCGAGTAGAATGATGCATCTAAATTTGCATTTATGTAGATGGATGTTTCTATATGTGCTTAGTTGCTACTATGCACATTTAAAGTAATTTCATTTACATTTTTAATTAGTATGATAGTTGCATGAGTTTGAATGTCATGTTGTGTGTTATTTTCATACTTATAATTGGTATTAGAAAATTTTATTTGGTTGTTTTAGCAGTGGCGGGATACATCTTGGGGTTGGGTGGGTTACATGGAGGGATCTACATATTTGGATCCACATGATCAGTGTAGACATTTGGAACACCATTTTCAGTTGGCTATTGAGTCTAGGTATCTTTAGTGGGGAGTTCACAAGAGCTCTTGGACATAGAACCTAGGTTTAAGGTGGATCTCGAACTACTTCAACATGGTGGCTAGAAATTGTACATGGGACCCCAATTTACAATCCTACTTCAGCATTATGGTCCATGCTTATCCATGGGACTCTGGTATATGTTTTTTTTTTTCTCATATCAAGCATTGAGGGAGGACAATGATTTCCTAAGGGTGTTGTATGTAATGTACCTAAGGGGATAATATGGGGTACCTAGGGAGTCTAGTATCACTAGAGAGGTAAAATATGGGGTACCTAGGGAGGTACCCAAGGGGAACAATAATATTTAGGTAGTTATGTCTTGTTATGTGTGGAGGATAATTCTAGTAAATAAGACCCATATAATAGTGTGAACTTAATAAAGGTGAGAAGACTTACTAGAAGGTTACTTCTGGAGAATGTTCTTAGGTGGTAGGTCTAGTATTATATATAAAGGTGTAATTAATGTATTGAGCATGGTTGAATATTATTTTATTTGGAGCATAGTTTGTTAGGAGGTTTCCCCCTTGAAGAGGTAAGTGAATGTTAGGTAGCTAGAGAGGTAGTGGGGTGCCCAGAGGGACCATAGTTATAATAGTAGAGGCCATTCAATGTAAAGGGAAAGTTAGGTAGCTAGAGAGGTAGTGGGGGACCTAGAGGGTCCATAGTTATAATAGTATAGGCCATTCAATATAAGGTGGACTAGGTCCACTATAGTATTAAATAAGGTCCACTAGGGTAGTTAGGTATAATAAATGTAAGAGGAATTCTTAGAAGCTTCTTCTTCTAGAAAGTTATTCCTCTATAATGGTCTTAGGTGGTTGGTGACACTATATAAAGGGGTTCAATAAATGTAATGAGATACAGAAGAGAATTATTGTATTTGGAGCGGTAGATCAATAGGAGGATGCCCCCTCTAAGAGGAAATTGAATAGGAGATGACCCCTACCATAATAGGATCCATTGTATGGTGTTTCCCTACCTAAAGGGTTTTGATATAATAAAGTGGTGGTTTTCTATATTGTTCCATATATCTTGTGTGGTGATTGTATTTAGATATCTTTCATACTATTGTGGTATTTTGTATTCAGGTATTTGGTACTTAACAAGTGGTATCAGAGCACTTTTCTTGGAAAGAAGTGTGGGCATTTTTTATTTTTATTTTTATTTTTATTTTTACAGATTGTTTCAGAGAAGAAAAATAGGGATGCAACATTGTGGACAATTTCTGTATATTTATGTGAAACATTTGTAGAAACAAGATGTATATTTGAGTTTCTCTCAGAAAAACACTCAATTTAAAAAAATTCGTCTGAAACGGAGTCTGGGAAGTCAATATATCGTCTTCTTAAAATGTGCATTTTTTTAGGGGTTTTTTCGTAGACGGCGGCACGATTTTTTATTATTATTTATGTATCAACTAGAGACTAAATTTTCTAAAACAAATTACATATATGAGTTCCTCTTTCAAAAATATTTTATTTCAAACAAAAAACACCCAAATCGAAGCTTCGAAAGTGAAGATATCGTTGATTTAAAATCAACCATGTTGAGAGGTTTTCGTGACAGTGGCGAGACTGCAAAACTCATAATTTTTCACAAAGTTCTCATATTTCCACTAGATCAGTGCCATCAGATAGATAATTTTAAGGTCTTTATTTCGGTATATTATATGTGGTATTTCATATGGATATTCGACTTCTCATGGAAATTAGACGGAAGATTAAAACCCTTGAGCAACATCTCCAAGAGGGTCTACAAGTTGTCAGGGACAATTGTCACAATATTCAAAGGTCCTTCGCTAGCACACATGAGAGATATCTTATGGAGGACATTAGGGATGCATATACTCAAGAAGTATATGTTTGGTATGATTTTGAGTTCGATTGTGATGATTGGTATATGAATAGTTGTCATTTGTGGGATGACAACCACTTTCATATTTTATTTGATGACTCTACTCCACCTTTTGTAGAGAAAATCAATGTGAGAAATCAATAGCCAATTATGATTACCAGTGTCCATCCTACATATTCTATAGTGGTATTATTCCTTTCAGATTCAATTACAACCCTTTCCCACTATGTGGATGGATCTTCTTGTTTGGATCCACATGACAGGTGTTGGTCTTTGGAACATCATTTTCAGTTGGTTATTAGGTTCCGATATCTCTTGCATGGATTTCACATGAGCACTTGGACATGAGACCTTGATTTGTAATGCTGGTTCGACTAATTCAACATGGTGGCTTTCATTTCTACATGGGACCCTCGTTCTATAGTCTACTTTAGCACTATGGTCCACACTTATCCATGGGACCTTGATATATGGTTGTACACCCTCATAAAAACCATTGAGGACAACACTTTCATAAGGGGGATGGAATTTTAGGTAGCTAGAGAGGTAATAGGGAGTCGATAGGGCCCATATTTATAATAGTAGAGGCCATTCAATGTAAGGTGCACTAGTTCCACTATAGTATTAAATAAGGTCCACTATGATAGTTAGATATAATAAATGTAAGAGGACTTCTTAGAAGGTTCCGCTTCCAGAAGATTCTTCCTCTAGAATGTTCTTAGGTTGTTGGTGGAACTATATAAAGGGGTTCAAGCAATGTAATGAGATATAGAAAATAATTATTGTATTTGGAGTGGTACCTCAATAGGAGGATGCCCCCTCAAAGAGGCAAGTGAACATGGGACACCCCCTTCCATAATATGATCCATTTTATGGTGTTACCCTACCTCAAGGGTTTTGATATAATAAAGTGTTGGTTTTCTATATTTTTCCATATACCTTGTGTGGTGATTGTATTCAGATATCTTTGGTACTATTGTGGTATTTTGTATTCAGGTCTTTGGTACTTAACAATGAACAAGAGCAAATCTCTTTCTTAAAAGGGTCAATTATAAGGTGTTTCTACCGTAAGGGTTTTCATATTAATAAATGAGATTTTATACATTCTTCTCTATGTCTTACATGTTATTGTATTATTTATATCTATTGTACATAACAATTGGTATCAAAGAACTACACTTCCAAAAAATTGATGATTTTAAATCAATGATATATTAACTTTCGGAGCTCTCATTCAAACAATTTGTTTTTTGAAAATGGTTGATTTTGTGAGAGGATCATAGATATATAATTGGTTAGGGAAAATTCCACACCAATTTCTATAGAAACCTACAAAATCACATGAATGTCCTCGGAAAAAATGTGAAAATTGTTGATTTTATGTCAACGATATTTTGACCTTCTAGACTCCGATTCAAACAATGTTTTTTTTTTTTTTAAATTGGTTATTTTCCACAATGATTTCATATTTACAACCATTTTATTCATATCACCTTCAAAACTATATATTAATTGACTTGAGTGTCGTGACCCTCTTTTTTTTGCTTCATTTTAAAACCTACCAAATATAAAAAAAAATCCAATTTTTCTTGGCTGAAGAAATTTCTCTAATACCACTTGCTATGTACCACATATATGAATAATACAATCACATGCAAGATATAGAAAAGAATATAGAAAATCTCTTTTATTAATATGAAAACCATTAGGGTGGGGAAACACCTTACAATTGATCCTTTTAAGTAAGGGATCCACTCGTTTTCGCTTGTCTCTTCAAGGGGGAAACCTCGTAATGAGTTATGCTCCAAATACAATATTCATCAACCATGCTCAATACATTTCTTACACCTCTATATATAATACTACCTACCAACTAAGAACATTCCAGAGAATAAACCTTCTAGTAAGACTTCTCATATTTATTACGTTCACACTAGGTCGTATTTACTAAAAGTGGTCTCCATACATAAAAACACATATTAACTTGTATTATTATTCCCCTTGGGTACCTCTCTAGGTACCCCATGTTATCCCCCTAGCTGCAGTACATGATGATATCTCAATTTACAAAATGCATGAATGTTAAATATCTAGTTTCTCCTATATACTTGGAAAAAAGGTTTCATGCCATTCACTTTTCATTATTATCTTTATTTCTCCGCCTACTCTCTCATGAAATATGATGGCCAAAAAAAAATGTTTCTACCATTGTTTCCACCCTTCCACTTGTTTCTTATATTATTCATTAGTTATTCTCTCAAACATGTATATACTTGCTTTAATTTCATACCATAACATTATACTAACTAAAAAATACTCTTGTTTTCCAACATATCAACCGTCAAATTTCTTTGGTGTTCCCTTTCCCCACTTTGGGTATATGTTAGTTATTCAATGTGTTCATTGAGAATGTCGGTATTTATTATGCTATCGTTGATCCTTTATTGATCATCTAAAATGGTATGTTCACCTTAAAAATTGGCCACCTCAATCCCTTCCATTAAATGAGGGGGTGAAAGGTCTACATGATGTGATGTACTTTGTCTCATTGCATTCAATGAAAATGAGTAAATATTTGGTGTCGACTATGGCTCATTCAAATGGCCTTATTTTTGTTGATCTCCTTTTTCTCAGTGAGTCAAAAATTTATGCATTTTGATTGTTTTTGAAAAAATTAACGACTTGGGTTGTTTTTAAATTGGCCAAAAATTCCATGGAGAAAGTTTTATGGAAAATTTCTCATCACAAGAGTGAAACATTAACTTCTAATATAGATTGTACTAGATTTGGAGCCAATTTTGTTGAGGAAAAAGAGGCAATATCAATTCCCCTTATCACACGCTAAATATCCCATCACCTTTTAAATATCACTACATTAGGCACGAAGAGTTTTGAATACCCTTTGTGAGCTGATATGTATTTAGTCTACATGATTTGATTTACTTTATCTCATCAATTTCACTTAAAATGAGTAAATATTCTTTACATTTCTTTGCATTATGTGCAAGATTTTTTAATATCCTTTGTCGGTTGAGTTGTGGTTGATGTGAGTTTTTCATTAGCAATATAGGTTCAATTTTCAACTAACAATGTATTTGACATCTTACTTGCATTCCAAAAAACTTATAAAAGTTAAAATATATTAGAATGAAAAATATTCTAAATACCCATATATTTTAATGGATCCTCTTTATGATTTGCAATTCCAATGGGAACATTGAAAAAAGTTACTTCAATTATCTAGCATGGAGCTTTGTCAGGGTAACTTTATTTTGTGTGTATATGTATACTAGTATACCCCCAAAGCGAGGGAAAGCTAATGTTGAAGAGAACATGATAACATACTTTTTTTATTGATCCTTTGAACAACTCATCTCCTCATGTTCAAGTTCACTAGAAATAATTCCATAAAAATATGCCACTCATATTAATTACACCGATAGGCATACACCTATTGGAAAGGACCAGAATTAATGGACTTTTAATTATAGATAAGTTTTTAATGGACAAGATTTCATATGATATGAATTCTCTTAGTCATCACAACAAATCAAAGGTTGTAGTTTCAAGCATTAACTTCCTTGCATGACAAAATATGTTCGTCATTAAAAAGGGTGATTAAGGTGATTAGCATAACAATGATGGTTTAGAAGTGTTTTACTACATTTAAATTTACATGTTTTGTTGTGATTTCATTTTTAACAAGGCGTCGTCAATTTTTTACCAGCTATCCATGTATTTTTAATTATGCGGATAGGCATCCCCCCTATTGGAATTGATGGATTAATAAATTTTTTAATTACAAAATCTAATCTGTTGGTCAGTAATTAAATATGTTGGCATATTCTTCACCTTACACTCAAATCAATGAATGAGATTGAGAGGATTAACTCCCTTGCATTTATGAACATGTTGGTTTATCATATTTTATTTTTTACTTTTACATAAGATGATTAAGAAATTACTAAGATGAATTATCAATTGCCACCAAAATCATAATTTAGGAAATCAAAACAAGATTACTTCAATTTCAACATTTACCTCTTCATTTAACATTTACCTCTTCAATTTTAACATTTACCTTAGCTACATGTTATTTTACCTCTTCATATACAACTATGGATTACATCTTTCATTTGCCTCTTACGCATCCATTTTACATGACCTGTCTTTGCTTTACCTATTCATTTATGCCACCTTTTTCCATTTCTTCCAAACGATGAAGGATCATAAATGTCATTTTGATGGGCTTTTCATATTTTCCTACACAGCGTACACTGGTAATGGAGGATCAGAGGTGTCATTTTGGATGGGCTTTTCATATTTTCCTACATAGCATACACTAGTAATGAATCATCAAAGGTGTCATATTTGATGGGATTTTCATATTTTCCTGCACACCATACGCTAGTAATGGAGGAACATTTGTCCTAAAACGCAATGGCGGGTGGAATACATTAATACTAACATATATTTTGGTATTATACTACCTAGGAAACCGCTAATATACTCTAGTCCAGGGTGAATCAGTTTCATCTAGGTATGAGATTGTACATACTTGTAGGAAGAAGATGTTCATAGCCATTTTCTTATTTGCAGAAACTAGGGCATCCACTCTTAGAGTTGATAATATTTGTAGAGTTGATAATATTTGTAGAATTTTGAGAGTGTGAATAGAGATTCCCTGATGCAGTGAGACACAAAGAAAATAGTTATCTTTCCCTCAATATGAGAACATTGTTGGTGATGCAACAACAAGGTAAATCTTATGGTCTAATAGTCTTTTGAAGGCTATGAGATGGCAATGGCATTCTGGGTGAGTCTCGAGAGTGGTTGTTAGGAGGTCTGGGTAAGAGAGAAGAAAACACCAGAATCAGGTTTATAGGTTTATTTTTTTTAGAAGCATGGATAAGGAACTATACGTGTAACATCTCTTTTGTTTGTTTAGGGTAAGGTTTCTATGTTATCGTTTGTCATTATTTGGCTTTACATTATTACATGGAGCTTGTTAAGGCCAAGGTAGTTCCATAGAGGAATTATAATCTTTTCTTAAAAATTATTAGAGAGAGGAGGGAATTATACTCTTTTCTTTAAAAACAATTACCCTTTAGGTTAACAACAAGAGAGAATACACATTGCACTATAATGGCACACACTTGAAACACCCTAACCATAACAATAAAAAACTGAAACTGCACCAAAATCTTCAAGAATCCTATGATATGAATCATCCATTCATTCAATAAAAATCTCACATTAGCATAAACAACCGAGAGTTACCCAACAATTATGGTATAAATTTTAA
Organism: Picea mariana; assembly: GCA_032191745.1. Taxonomy (NCBI): domain Eukaryota; kingdom Viridiplantae; phylum Streptophyta; class Pinopsida; order Pinales; family Pinaceae; genus Picea; species Picea mariana. Next base: position 37,487 of record JASDQU010504216.1, on the reverse strand, counting down.
CCTTTTACACAGGAAACGAAGCAAATAGTTAAAACCTATCTCATGCCTTTTGCATGTAGAAATCAGGGGTTTATATATATATATATATATATATATATATATTCTTAATCGGTTGAAAATATTATGGTGAACAATTTTAATTTTAGATCGATCACAAAAGAGTTAGAACCCATGGTTGTGTGAAGGTTTTAGTAATCTTAGTTCTTTGGCTTCCATTGTAAAGGTCTCTTAAAGATTGTGGAAGCAAATACTTAGCTTTCTTGTGTTTAGGGTGGGAGAGGGGTTTTATTAGAGAAATTATAATATAATTTCTCTAATAAATCCCCCCTCCCACACATTCCAAAGGGCTGATTAACTTATGTGAAAATAAAAAAGATATAATTTCATTGATTTTTTAATTTTGTTTACATTATTTGCATTCAACTTATTCATCTTCTGTGTAGTTTATTAAAAGAGCTCAATAGTTTTGATGAATAATCATGTTGTATCGTTATATGAATTTGCAATTTATAATTTGTTGTTATGTATTATGATTTTCAGGTCCCCTTATTGCATCAAGCTCTTATTAGATTTCTTTAAATTTTTTACATGGTATGAAAGTAGCCAGAGTTTTTGGTATTTTTTTAGACTTTGTTATTTCCATTGCAACATATGCAGATAGCTCATAAAAACAAATTCATAGAAAACAATATTCTTAATTAAAAATAACTTTGAAAATACAACTCTTTTAAGTTCACAATTAATTATAAATATTTTAAGTAT
>JASDQU010504216.1:18103-29221 GCA_032191745.1 Picea mariana | reverse complement strand
TTCAACTTATACTTAAACCATTCAAATATATCCAATGATAAATAAACAATAGTATAAGAGCTACACCAATACACCACAATACACCATGCACAATATATGAGAAATAATCAATAGTTATTGTTCAAGGGAAGTAATGACTTCCAAAGGTAGCTATAGCTTCCAAATGTAAAGGGAGGAATAAACCTCCAAGAGGAAGATAGAATCCTCCAATATCAAGAGAGATTTGAACTCTCCATCCTTGCCCCTTCCTTCCACCCAAGAATATATGAGAGATAATAAAACTTTACATTAAATCATCACCATCAACCAATCATCACATAGAACTTGATAATGCTTCCTGAGACTTCTTTAATTTATGCAATTATTCAATTCTTGGAGTACTCTGATCCTGTAGATAATATTACTCAATGTATTCTCTGAAACTCCTCCAATTTTCACTCCTTGAATCCTCCCCAAAAAGAGGTTATAGAAAGAATGGTAGACTTTATTCAATTCTGGTCTGTTTAGAAGACCCAACTTGTACAACATGCCCCGCACTCAACATTTAACATATGATTTTGAACTCACACACAAGAAACTAAAGTCTTTACTCTTTCCAAGGGAAGTGGTCCCACTTCATTTGGATTCTGTATGAAGAAGTTATGTTTGTTTTACCCAGAACACCTGTTTATTTACTAGCTTCAGGACTGGTCATAAACCCTATCTTCCATAGAGTGTATCTCCATAATTATAGTGAATAAAGAGACTAACTTTTTACCAAAGGTACCTTGATATGTCTTCTCAATACCATAGCGATTTCACCATCTGAATCGTTCTAGAAACAAAGTTATAGCAAAAATGTTAAGATGACCTGAAAATAACATACCTTAGAACACATCACCAAAAGTCTTCATCCTCCCTTGAAATCCGGCCTTCTTTTACTTCTTCTTCCCTCTAAAATTCGACTTGTATCAGATGAATGTATAATGATGTTTATTTATACCATTTATGTCACTTCCTTTTAACATTAGGGATGACCTGACACTTTCTTATTTTGTAATTATTTTTTGTAATTATCTTCAAGGCCTACATGTAAAATTCACTTTGTCATCTTCAAAAATTCATTTCTCCTCAACCATGAGGATCCACGTGACGTGCCACATACCACCAGAAACAAAATTATGTATACTATCCATCCATGGGTGTTGTATCTGCATGAACATTTTCCTTCATTTCCAAATATCTTCATCAATCTTGCGGTCCAAAACCCATGACTAGGGTTGACATCAATGACAACAACCAATCTTCCAACATACCATTGATTAGTTAGTTACAACATGAATCCTTTAGAAATGTTCAATACCCTTTTGGAGAACTTGTAGGTGCCTCCCAAGGCCAAGAACCTCAGATCCACTTCATTTATTTATGGTCTAGATTCTAAGGACTTACACTACCTTTCTAGGCCTCTTTTTTTATTCTTGTAGGAGTTTCCTATAGAAACTTCACAGTTCATGTAGAAACTGTAAATTTCCTATAGAACCGTTTTAGTTATAGATTTCATTTTATCCTATTTTTTTCATGAAAACATCAATAAAAAATAAAAAAAAATATGGATTTCTATTGATCAATGGATTAGACAAATTATCATGCATTAGTTTAGCTCTTCCTTAATTATTGTTTTCTATGATAACTTAGATTGAATTCATCTTCAACTTTTAGATTTTTATTTATGATTCAGTATTCTTCACTTCCATTAGACTAAATTCCTTCTATGCAATTTATATTAAATGTCCTTTCAATACAAGGTCCCAATTGGAATCTTTCACACTGATGCGTCGGATAAATCTATAGGAGCAGTCTTAGGACAAGATCAAGATAACAAGCCTTATACCATATAGTTCATATGTAACAATTTGATTGGTGCAGAACTAAACTACATTGTTAAAGAAAAGGAGCTATTAGTAATAGTTCATGATCTAAATAAATTCAGACATTATGGTACATGGTATAAATTGTTTGTACATACATATCATGCTTCCATTAGATACTTGATGAAAAACCTGACATAAATGGTAGAATGATTAGATGGTTTTTCTTATTATAGAAATTTGATCTAACTATTCTTCATAAGCTTGGTAAGCATAATGTATTTGCATATTTTTTGTCCAGGTTGACTATTCCTACTAAATAAGACATGATTGATGATTAGTTTCTAGATGATAACCTATTTTCCATATCAACACAAATCCCTTGGTTTTCTAACATAACAAATTTTTTGACAACGGGGAAGTTTCTTCAACATTTATCCTACAGAGAAATATGCAAGATTGTTTGGAAAAGATGAGTCTATACTTGGGTATTTGGTTATCTATTCAAAATTTTCCCAAACCAAGTCTTGAGGAGATGCATAAGATAAGATGTGGTACATGATATCCCAGATGCTTTTCATGATGAACCATGTGGATGACATTATGCAGTAAAGAGGACAACTTACAAGATCTTACAAGTTAGATACTACTAACTGAACCTACACAGAGATGCTCAACAATGAATTTCACATTGTGATGAATTTCAAAGGATGGTGAATTCTACAAAGAGGAATGAGATGCCTTTGTAGCCCCAAATATTGTTGGAACCATTTGACAAGTGGGGCATGGAATTTATAGGCCCAATTGATCCTCCATCAGGGAAAAAGAGGAACATATTGGTATGCACTGACTATTTGACCAAATGGGCTGAAGTAAAATCTATGAAGGATGCCACAAAACAAAATGTAGTTGAATTCCTCCAAGAATTCATATTCTCAAGGTTTGGTTATCCAAGAGAGATAGTCACATACCAAGGAACTTGGTTTACATCTAGACTTATTGTAGAAATCATAAAGTAACACAACTTATTTCATAGGAAATCAACACCCCACCGTCCACAAGCAAATGGATAGGTCGAAGTCACCAACCAATAGTTGGAGAACATCCTCACCGAAACAATGAGCGTGAAGAAGAAAAATTGGTCAAATAAAATGACAGAAGGAAAAAAGGCATACAACATCACATGGATGACTACCACTGGGCTCACCCCCTTTGAGTTTGTCTATGGTAAGAAAGTCATGCTCCCTATTGAATTTGAATACCATACATTAAGGAAAGTAGTTGAATTAGACATGGATTTACCTTGATCACAATGAGAAATATTGAGTAAACTAAATTCCTTAGTTGAGTTCATAATGCAAGCACTCTTTAACACCAAAGTAGTGAAACAACAGAGAAAATATTTTCATGACAAGAAAATTAAGCATAACAAGTTCAAAGAAGGGGATTGGTCCCTCTTATATGATTCAAGATTCAAAGCCTTCAAAGGGAAACTGATGACCATATGGTTAGGTCCTTACACTATTGAAAAATGATATGATAATGATTCAGTATAGATCAAAGCAATTGATTAAGAAAGAATCCCCTTGCTAGTAAATGGATTCAGGCTAAAAGTTTACAGCAAACCAATGACAAGGGAAGAGTTCATAGAAAGAGTAAAGACTTAAAATATGGATGTGATTGATAGAAGAGATTCTCTCAATCCATTCAATTAATGAGATATGGAAAAAAAAAAGAATAAAATACTTGGATGCAAACCTCCCTGAGGCATCTAAGCTAGATCTATGGGTGAAAACTCCAATGGAGGCAGTCTCAAATATGAGGAATAAAGAACTATCGTCATAATTCCTTTTTCCTTTCCTTTTTTTCATTCACCAATACCACTTTCCATACTCAACATTTTCATTTTACCCTTTGATTCAATAAAAGAAACCTACAAGGTTATCCTACATATTTTTATAGGATCATCCTAAAGGATTCTACACGATCAACCTACATTCCCATTTCTACAAATAATGGAAAAAAATCAAGGGTCAAGACCAGGATGAACAAACCAATTGTTAATATCATAAACACCACAAGCTTCTCCAATCATTTATGCATCATAACAACCATCGGGACAACAAAATCATATTTCTATGAGATACTTTGTATCCTTTAGAAAATTTCCACAATAAAAAGCTACAGTTCTACATGATGCTTTGTATCTTGTAGAACAATTAGAAGACATGATATTCGAGATCTCTCTCTGAAAGAAATTGCAGCACCCATATCGACAAGGACTTCTTCAACATCAATATCAAGCAGGGGACCTAAACATCATCATAAACATCATCAAGTAACCAATCAACCATTGAATAATGAACAACAAGAAAATATTCCATTACTCTAGCCACATGCAAACACAAAATTAGATGCATGCAAAGGTAACAAAAATAATGCATCCATATTTCCTCCTAAACATTCATTAAGCCTCATGAAATGATATACATGAGCCTTATTTTGTATGGTCAAAACATGTATAAAAGTCTAATTTGGTGATGAAAACAAGGATGTTCACCTGTCTTGTTAGTTGGGGAGACGTGGCCACAATTCATGCTAAGATTCAATTGGCATGTGGAGTTATTTAATTTAAGTGGAGGATTGTTCCAAGAGTTGTGAGAATGAATTAAGGAGCAATTATAACATTATATCGATAATTGTGAGAAGACAACAATCTAATATGAAAATTAGGCATAGCTTGGAGTAAAAAGAATTTGAATCACCATTTCAAAATTGAGAGCGTAAGCTCTAGGTGAGTTCGAGCTATGCTAAGTAGGAAATGAGCTTGCAGGTGAGGAAGACGATCAAAGAACAAGAAATCAACTACTAAATTAAATCTAGGAAGCAAGTTGTTACAGGTAACCATTAAAACTTATATTAAATTCTCCTCAAACATTATCAAAATTCTTATGTTTTGTAGACCCATGGTTAAATCTTATACGATTTTTATGGGTTTGTGAGAAAAACTTTATCTCGTAGAAACTCGACTGATATAGTCCTGTAGAACATAGTTCTTGTATAAATTTTCTTACATAATTCCTACATGAACAGTTGTAGAAAGGTCATTCTGTCTTGAATTTGTTGAAGAACCCTCAATTTTTTTCCCAAGTAAATGCTTACTGAAATTTCCCACCCACCATGGTACCTAAAGAAAATTCAATCTATCACATTTTCTAAAGAAGGCATCTATAGGAAACCAATAACCAATTCTTCTCTCATTTTTTTTCTCCCTTCCAAGAACTAACTTGTCATATTTGAAATATCAACTCATCAACATCAACCATGGGAGCCAGGTTTAAGAAGAGGGGGCCAACAAAACCTTCTAGGGTTTATGATAATCCATAAATTTTGGAAATTATTCAGAAGTGTAATTGGTTGGGATGATTTTAAATATTTAGAGGGTATAATGATGAGGTGGCTATAGAATTTTCCCTCAAATTTTAGAATATACAAGATTAGGAGTATGTGGCCACAATGAGGGGACTATTAATTGGAATTAATCAATCCTCCATCAGTAGGATAACTGGTTTTCCCATGGTCCTCCCTTGGGATAAAGAAGAGACACAATAATCCATTACTACCAAAAATTCATTCTTCCTCCTGAATGAGAAACCCGATGAAGACAAGAATGGTATTAAAAGAGAGTCCCTCCCTCATCGTTGGCCAGAAGTGGCCGATCAAATCATCAAGTACATTGCATGTGAAGGAATGATGTGTGTAGTATATTCTTACCACTTCAGACTATTACACTAGTTCAGATACCTTTCAAATCATGAACCACATAATAACTTGAGCATCCCTTAGTTCCTCCTCCAATCATTAAAAGAAATAATCCTAAAGGTATAGAAATGAAAAAATGAGTTTCTATCACATCATTGGCTCATAAAATCGATAGTTTCATATGCCCTCATACTAATTAGCTCACAATTTTGTGGGAATATTTCATAAATATGGATTTGCAAGCATTTGAAGAGGAACAAGAAGCAATGAGTGAGGAGGAGATGAAAAAGGGAGAAGAACCTTAAAGAGTCACTAGGCCCAAAAGATCAAAACAACAAAAGAAAGATAAAAATAATAAAGTGGATGAAAAGGATAAGGAAGTGGATGATGATCTAACTGCACTAGAGACCCCTTCTTCCAGTCCCTTAAAAAATCACTAGTGCAGAATGGGTGCAACCTAGAAGGAGAATATCAATCATAATTAGGAGGAGTCAAAAGAAGAAAATACTAATACTATCTAATACACTCACCATTCAATCAAAAGTGGAAGAGGTGAAGTATTCTCCTAGCCATAAGATGAAAAATGGAAGGAACCTCAAGAGGAAGCAACAACAAAAGAAGAAAAACCACTCTCTACTAAAGGGACCTCTAAGATAAATACCCTTGTAGAGAATCTCCTCTTTGAAACCTTATTAGAGTTAGAGAATGCCAAAGTTAATGTCATCAAATGGAAAAGAGTGATAGAAGAAAATTAAGGAAAACAAAAAAGAAGAGGAATCTCAAGAGTTGGATAAGAAACTCGAATGTCTCTAGGAAAATTTTTAGATCATGACAATGCAAAAGGTGGAATATAGCCAAAAGTTGAAGGTGGAAATATAGAAGGTGAAGTAGCAAATGAAAATGGAAAAAATAGAAATGGATGATAATAATGAACAGGTGGAAATTATGGAAGCTCCAGTCAAGAGAATATCTAAAGTATCTATAGAGATGTTGGAATCCAGGCCACCAACTAGGACATATACAATGTTCCTAAAATCATAGTCTTATAAAAATCAAATTAATACTTGGCTAAATTAGTAAATTTCAACCTTGATACCCCCAAGGATTTCTTAGATGCATATCATGGCTATAACATGGATGAAATAGCTAGACTGTGTGAATTATACCTACATGAACTCATCCTAGCACACCCCTATAATTTGAATCTCAATCCATATCTGGAGGATGTCCAATTGATGAATTTTTCATCATGGCTTAGGAATGAATAAATGAGGGCAAAAGAATTCAAAAAGTACAAGGAATATGAACTCCAAACACCTTTGTGAATTAGATATGAGAAAGCTAGGCCTAGTTGTAGGAAAATGAGTAATATTTTGCTACGAATCTATCGAACAGGCAAGTGTTTTACTATTGTGAGAGTTCTTGTTGCAGCTGTAGAATTCTTGAGGTCCTAGAAGAGAGATTTCATGTGTGACATGTACTAGAAGCCCCAGAGAGGAGTGGGAAGGCCTGAGGTATTGTGAACATTGTAGGGGGATAGAATCCATGAGTTGTGGAAGTTGTGGGGAAGAGAGTTGGTGGATTCGAATTAGCTATGGGAATTTGACTGTTGAGATGGGCACTTTAGCTAGCCTTAGAGACCATTGTGTCTTGTGGATTCATAACCCCAACTCAAGGGTGATTTGTTGTTGAGAACTGGAACAACAAGTCTATGGTTGGGAAGAATGTCCATCTTCTACAGTGGATTTCATATTTCATAAGATAGATGTTTTTATTTTATATGTTTATTTATGTTAAATGATAATATAGTTATTTTGCATTTTACTCTTAGTTATTGTGGTTAATGTTTCTTATTGCGAGTAGAATGATGCATCTAAATTTCCATTTATGTAGATGGATGTTTCTATATGTGCTTAGTTGCTACTATGCACATTTAAAGTAATTTCATTTATATTTTTAATTAGTATGATAGTTTCATGAGTTTGAATGTCATGTTGTGTGTTATTTTCATACTTATAATTGGTATTATAAAATTTTATTTGGTCGTTCTAGCAGTGGCAGGATCCATCTTGGGGTTGGGTGGGTTACATGGAGGGATCTACATATTTGGATCCACATGATCAGTGTAGACATTTGGAGCACCATTTTCAGTTGGCTATTGAGTCCGGGTATCTTTAGTGGGGAGTTCACATGAGCTCTTGGACATAGGTCCCAGGTTTAAGGTGGAGCTCAAACTACTTCAACATGGTGGCTAGAAATTGTACATGGGACCCCGATTTTCCATCCTACTTCAGCATTATGGTCCACGCTTATCCATGGGACTCTGGTATATATTTTTTTTCCCTCATATCAAGCATTGAGGACAATGCTTTCCTAAGGGGGTTGTATGTAATGTACCTAAGGGGATAATATGGCGTACCTAGGGAGTCTAGTATCACTAGAGAGGTAAAATATGGGGTAACTAGGGAGGTACCCAAGGGGAACAATAATATTTAGGTAGTTATGTATTGTTATGTGTGGAGGAGAATTCCAGTAAATAATACCCATATGATAGTGTGAACTTAATAAAGGTGAGAAGACTTACTAGAAGGTTACTTCTGGAGAATGTTCTTAGGTGGCAGGTCTAGTATTATATATAAAGGTGTAATTAATGTATTGAGCATGGTTGAATATTATTTTATTTGGAGAAGAGTTTGTTAGGAGGTTTCCCCCTCGAAGAGGTAAGTGAATGTTAGGTAGCTAGAGAGGTAGTGGGGGGCCCAGATGGCCCAAAGTTATAATACTAGAGGCCATTCAATGTAAAGTGAAAGTTAGGTAGCTAGAGAGGTAGTGGGGGGCCTAGAGGGTCCATAGTTATAATAGTATAGGCCATTCAATGTAAGGTGGACTAGGTCCACTATAGTATTAAATAAGGTCCACTATGGTAGTTAGATATAATAAATGTAAGAGGAATTCTTAGAAGGTTCTTCTTTTAGAAAGTTATTCCTCTATAATGGTCTTAGGTGGTTGGTGACACTATATAAAGGGGTTCAATAAATGTAATGAGATATAGAAGAGAATTATTGTATTTGGAGCGGTAGATCAATAGGAGGATGCCCCCTCTAAGAGGCAATTGAATAGGAGATGACCCCTACCATAATAGGATTCATTGTATGGTGTTTCCCTACCTCAAGGGTTTTGATATAATAAAGTGGTGGTTTTCTATATTGTTCCATATATGTTGTGTGGTGATTGTATTTAGATAACTTTCATACTATTGTGGTATTTTGTATTCAGGTATTTGGTACTTAACAAGTGGTATCAGTGCACTTTTCTTGGAAAGAAGTGTGGGCATTTTTTATTTTTATTTTTACAGATTGTTTCAGAGAAGAAAAATAGGGATGCAACATTCTGGACAATTTCTGTATATTTATGTGAAACATTTGTAGAAACAGGATGTATATTTGAGTTTCTCTCAGAAAAACACTCAATTAAAAAAAATTTGTCTTAAACGGAGTCCGGGAAGTCAATATATGGTCTTTTTAAAATGTGCAATTTTTCAAGGGTTTTTTCGCAGATGGCGATGCGATTTTTTATTATTATTTATGTATCAACTAGAGACTAAATTTGCTAAAACAAATCACATATATGAGTTCCTCTTTCAAAAATATTTTATTTCAAACAAAAATCACCCAAATCGGAGCTTCGAAAGTGAAGATATCGTTGATTTAAAATCAACGATGTTGAGGGGTTTTCGTAACAGCAGTGAGACTGCATAACTCATAATTTTTCACAAAGTGCTCATATTTCCACTAGATTAGTGCCATAAGATAGATAATGTTAAGGCCTTTCTTTTGGTATATTATATGTGGTGTTTCATATGGATATTCGACTTCTCATGGAAATTAGACGGAAGATTGAAACCCTTGAGCACCATCTCCAAGAGGGTCTACAAGTTGCCAAGGACAATTGTCACAATATTCAAAGGTCCTTGGCTAGCACACATGAGAGATATCTTATGGAGGACATCAGGGATGCATATACTCAAGAAGTATATGTTCGGTATAATTTTGAGACTGATTGTGATGATTGGTATATGGATAGTTGTCATTTGTGGGATGACAACCACTTTCATAATTTATTTTATGACTCTACTCCACCTTTTGTAGAGAAAATCAATGTGTGAAATCAATAACTAGTTATGATTACCGGTGCCCATCCTACATATTCTATAGTGGTATTATTCCTTTCAGATTCAATTACAACCCTTTCCCACTATGTGGATGGATCTTCTTATTTGGATCCACATGACAGGTGTTGGTCTTTGGAACATCATTTTTAGTTGGTTATTAGGTTCTGATATCTTCTGCATGGATTTCACATGAGCACTTGGACATGAGACCTCGATTTATAATGTCGGTTCGACTAATTCAACATGGTGGATTTCATTTCTAAATGGGACCCTCGTTCTATAGTCTACTTTAGCACTATGGTCCACACTTATCCATGGGACCCTGATATATGGTTGTACACCCTCATAAAAAGCATTGAGGACAACACTTTCATAAGGGGCATGGAATTTTAGGTAGCTAGAGAGGTAATAGGGAGTCAATAGGGCCCATATTTATAATAGTAGAGGCCATTCAATGTAAGGTGCACTAGTTCCACTATAGTATTAAATAAGGTCCACTATGATAGTTAGATATAATAAATGTAAGAGAACTTCTTAGAAGGTTCTACTTCTAGAAGATTCTTCCTCTAGAATGTTCTTAGGTGGTTGGTGGAACTATATAAAGGGGTTCAAGCAATGTAATGAGATATAGAAGAGAATTATTGTATTTGGAGTGGTAACTCAATAGGAGGATGTCCCCTCAAAGAGGCAAGTGAACATGAGACACCCCCTTCCATAATAGGATCCATTGTATGGTGTTACCCTAACTCAAGGGTTTTGATATAATATAGTGGTGGTTTTCTATATTGTTCCATATACCTTGTGTGGTGATTGTATTCAGATATCTTTGGTACTATTGTGGTATTTTGTATTCAGGTCTTTGGTACTTAACAATGAACAAGAGAAAATCTCTTTCTTAAAAGGGTCAATTATAAGATGTTTCTACCCTAAGGGTTTTCATATTAATAAATGAGATTTTATACATTCTTCTCTATGTATTGCATGTTATTGTATTATTTATATCTATTGTACATAACAAGTGGTATCAAAGAACTACACTTCCAAAAATTGTTGATTTTAAATCAATGATATATTAACTTCCGGAGCTCCGATTCAAACAATTTGTTTTTTGAAAATGGTTGATTTTGTGAGAGGAACATAGATATATAATTGGTGAGGGAAAATTCCACACCAATTTCTATATAAACCTACAAATCACACGAATGTCCTCGGAAAAAATGTGAAAATTGTTGATTTTAAGTCAACGATATTTTGACCTTCTAGACTCCGATTCAAACAATGTTTTTTTTTTTTTTTAAATTGGTTATTTTTCGCAACAATTTCATATTTACAACCATT
>JASDQU010504215.1:40236-50277 GCA_032191745.1 Picea mariana | reverse complement strand
ACCGAGAGTTCGTAAACTTAGAGATGCAAGCACATGAAATGCAAGATCAAAGCCTATTCTAACCTATGCTAACACTAATGTCGGCAAGCACACTTCAAGATTGCATGAATGAAAGCAAGACAAGCTCAAATGAAAATTAACACCACAAGATGTATCTTAACATTGGATCACAAGATCACGTCTCCCGAGTTAGATCCCAATCTTCAATGGCTTATTCCTGTAGTGGTTAGCTAAGCTATGGGTAAACCAAATTAAATCAAACTAGATTAAAAGACAAATAAGGCAATCTGAAAGTAAATGCATAATTTACCCAAATTGGCATTCAAATCAGTCAGTTGGATGAGGCTACTCAAACCCTCATGTATGTGTGCTATTGACCTAAAGTGGAATTTACCAGTTTTAAGAGAAAATCTACAAAACTATTGGCTAATGTAAATCCCATGTACTTGCATTCACATTAAGCATGACAAACTTAAATGGTGCTATTGCACTTCTTGCATACATACAATATGTTTATGTACAAGGGAGTGACTCTAGCTAAGTCTCATCACCAATATTAACACATCTAATTGTGTGTGATGAAGAGGCGAATGTATTATTAACCTATGTACCAAAAGAATTTCATTATTGGGAATCAAACAAAGCTTTATCTAATAACAAGGAAAACACAACAATACAATCAACATACTTTGGAGATTAGTCCTCAAGAAAAGATACACCTGAAAATGAAAGCAAAATCAATATTAGTACAAGATTAATTTTATTTTATGTATGGAAATGGAATTGCTTCACGTGGATAGTCCATTTAACACTGCATCCATGTTTATATCACACTACCTATCAACATATGACAATATAACACATATGATAAAACAACAATTAAACCAACAAACTACATCATATCAATATAATACTTATAAAAACATAATATATATTAATCAAATCAACACACTACATGATATAAAAATAACACTACAACATATAACACCAATATATTAACATAACACTACATAATATAACAACAATATATAATATATATTAACAAAACAATATATAACATGACATTTGATGACAACACAAAACAAATAACAAAACAATCATATGCAACAATTAACAGATTATAATAATTAACACATGTAATAATGCATACAATACCAACACGATCTAACACAATACATATTAAATATGAAACAATACACAACCAATTCTTAACAATATATAAAAAACAATATATGTATATAACTATCAAAACTTTTTCACCAGAGAAATGGCGTGGGAAACTCACCAATACTTCCCCATGTTCATGGATGGTAAGGGTGCTAAACCGCAACCCCAAGGACATAAAGCTTGAACTCATGACTGCCCTTCGCACCGAAAGAGTATGTACACGTCTCACCAATTATGCTATCCCATGGGGCTATATAACAATCAAAACTTAACATAGTAATATACATGCAACGGTATATCAATCTGTATTACTCACACGTAATCAAACTCCTGTGCACATACCAACAAATCCACAATGTAATATGCATGAAACAAATCAGTATCAACAATCAAAACATTCTTGCATCAATGATACATAACCTTTGACAGTGAGCAACGTTAAATGGAGAAGGCAAGCAATTAGAAATATGAGGATAAAGGAGATGGATTTACTCGCCCAAAACTAGAGCGGGTAATGGATCAGAAGACGAGGCACACAACATAGGAAAACATAGATTGCAGGTGCTCTTAGACTAAGGATTAATCTCATGAATTTGGAATGCAGAATCAAAATTAATTATAGAGAAAATAACACACCAAGATAAACCAAAGAAATCAAAACCAAATGACAATTGTGATAAACAAAGAAATCACCAGGGCGTTATCTGGTCAATGGGCCCTTCCCAATTGATCCACACACTTGGCTATGAACTTCGATCAAAAGAAGCTCAAAATATTAGCAACAACTGGTTCTTCATTAAATAAAATTGTAGCCTCTGCTTACAACGAATACTCAATGCTGATATATCAATTCTATGAAAATAACCCGCCCTTGAATCCTAGCATTTATACAATATGTTGATTAAACTAATTTCCTGAATTAGTTGATTTAAGCAAATCAATTCATAACAGATTTTGTTTAATTTTTGGAAGGTTATGGCTTACGATAATCTTTACAAAATTAATTACCAAATATTACATAACAAGAAACAAACTCTCGTCATATCCTTTGCTTAGAAGTTCCATGCAACATACTTTGACTTTTCCCTTGTCCAAAGGCTGGAGCTTGGAAGAACGAACTTTTTGTCAATAAATCATATCTCATTTGTTTTTGGATTGTTGTAATCAATTGAGGATTCTTTATATAAATTTGTGCACAAGGAAAAACGAATTGGAGATTTTGCGTAGCAACGATTTTGAACCCATCCTCTTCAAAATCCATGTGGAATATTTAGCACTGGATTTGTGGAAATATACCATCAATTAAATATTTGACATTTAAATCAAAACCATCAAATATGGTGTTGTATTTCATTCCTTCCAAACCTTGGTGTAATTTGTAATTTGAGCAAATATCAATTGAAGAACCATCCAAAACTTTCAAACCATGCCTTTTTTTGGAAAACCGATTACCATATGCTCAATTCGCCATTCTAGGAGAAAAACCCATGTTTTGGATTCTTCATATTCATCTTCATGTACATGAAAATCGAGGCAGAAGTTGACTGTCTAGAACTTTTGTTGATTTAGGATGAATGATTTCCCTTGAGTTGGAGGTCCACACTTGCGACCTAGGTGAATTTTGACTCATGGTCAACATGTCGATGTTGCTGCGGAGAAAACCCACGATCCCAATTTTTGACTAGAAATGCGAAATATGTCGACCAATGACAGGTACCAGAATGGCAGTAATGGTGCGGGAATGTTGAACTGCAGTAATGGTACAAGAATATTGATCATGCTAGTACAAGAATATTGATCATGCTAGTACAAGAATCACACTTCACAAACCATCGCCATTAAACCGTGATATAATCATCTTTTAATCACTAAAAACGTAGAAAACAATGTATTAACCACACTAGATGTATAATCATGAATGACAACAAATAATGGCAGTTTATGGTGTGATTAGATGTATAGTATTGATTAAATACGGGAAAAAGGTGTAATGATGAATGTATTTGTATAACGGAAAATATGGAAAAAGTGGAGCCCAACATGGACGATGAACAATTTCCTTTCAAATGCAAGTTCTGCCACAAACATGGCCATTTCACGAAAAACTGTAAGAAGGCCATTCCCTCTCAACCTTCTGGTAACAGGACTAAGGTTAAGTGGTGAGTGGTGTAGAGGAAATTTGGACCAGGGGGTAGTTCTTGAAATGTATCTAATCTTGGTTCATCTGTTGGTCCCCCTTCTTTTGGTCAATCCATCCCCCTAAAATCTTATGGCAACCCTAGCTCTTCGGTGGAGGCGATCTAAAAAAATAGTTTTGAAGCTTTATCACATATGCTAGACAACGAAGATGTTCCCTTGTTTATGGTTGTTACTTTAAATTTTGGCCCTCAGGAGCCTCCTTCGATCCAACCACCTTCCAGGTCACCCTACGTCAAAGAGAGGGTTATTCTTAAATCAAGAGAAGAGAAGAAGATTTTCTTTGACAAACATTTGCCTTAGAAAACATCCTATGTTGTCTTAGGCATGGAAGAAGTAGAAAATTTTAAAGATGTTGAGGTAACCTTTCTGGATAATAAATCTAGAGATTCTGATACTGATTACTCGGCTGATGAGGAGCAAGACGATAGGGCCTTTGAGGAAAACTTGCCAAAAAGATTAGGTCAGCAGGCATCACAAATCATTTGGGAGGAACTACCAAACAAAGATATTCAACTTGGATCCCATAATACCATCCCAAAAATGCTTCGGTCTTCTAAGCAACTGAAAATCTCTTGCAATAATGTAGCAACAAAAGGGGGTTCTTCCCATAACCCTTCAAAATAATGATTATTGTCTTTTGGATTTGTAGGGGCTTAGGTAGCGCTCAAAAATACTATGTTGCCCGAGATCTTATATGAAACAAGAAGTCGTCTATTCTCCTGCTCCAGTAAACCAAAATGAAAGCAGATGACATCAGGAGAAAACCGCTGGGAATGACAAAAAAATGGGATTATATTGCAGAAGATGTCAAGGGCGGCTTTGGGGGCCTTTGCATCTTTTGTAACAAGTGTGAGGTTTGCTTGGTTTTTTTCCTTCAAACTTCTCATTGGATTTAATCTAAGTTTAAATATGTCAAGGATGAAAAAAAAATTCTATTTATCAATATTTACATGCCGGCCAACCCTTTGGAAAAGCTGACTTGTTGGAACTTTATCTTAAGTCTTCAAGATTTTGGGTTTTCTTTGGATTGCATTCTTGCTTGAGACTTCAATACAATCGAGAGAAACTTTGAAAAAAGAGGGGTTCTTTTTGGAAGAGACCTATCCTAAGATAGAATGGAAGAATTTGTAGTTGATTGGGATCTTATTGATGTGATTCCCCTCAGGGGTAAATTCACATGGACCAACAAGTGCTTAGGGCATGGCCACATTATTACCCGTTTGGATCCTTTTCTTGTCCATAGTCAGTTTATTTCTTCTAATTCCTCCCACAAATCCTTTATTCTTCCCTCCCTGACTTTCGATCACAATCCCATCTCTCTTCATATTTACCATCTCCTTGACTATGATCCCCTGCCCTTTTTCTTTCTTCCCCTATGGCTTGTCACGCTAAATGTGGATCGTGTTAACACATAAGATTGATCATGTTCTCCAAGGATTATGTCATACAATCAACTAAGAACCTCCTTGAAGTATGCAAGCTATAGTTGAGTTGGCGCTGCGAACTGGCACTGCAAACTAGTTAAGGAAGAAGGTTGTAGGTTGGATAGGTTGCAAGCATCCTGGTGCAAATTCAAAATTACCAGCATCAACCTCATAGCCATCAGGTACTCCATGAGATTTTTTGTCTTGTTTGGAGGTCAAGAAGGGTTTGGCTACTTGATTTTCCTTTGGTGCTACGTACTGGCTCAGGCGTTGCGAATTTAGACAGGTGCTATGAAATGCGCTACAGGATGTGCTGTGAAAACTCTACTCTAAGACTGTTGAATTGGTATTTTTGACCAGTTGACTTCCAGGAGGGTTTTCGGGTGAACCAGGATGAATTAAAAAAAAAAAAAAGGAGGTTATTGTCAAGCACGGACCCAAGAACATTACTCATTTTTCACACAGGTGTCACAGATTGGGAGATTCGAAGGAATATTTGAGCCCTATGTTTTCAGTTTTCATGATTTCCTGTTTGAAAGATGTTTTTGTGACACGTATTTGGGCCAGCTGGAGATGAATTTCAAGAAACCTAGAGAGGTTTTTCTTTAGAACGAGATTATCTACAAAAAGCGATCTCATATTTTACACAAATGTTATAGTTTGAGAATTACAAGTGGCATTTTGAAGCCTATTTTTCAGAATTTTGCCTCCTGAAAAGCAGGAAATCAGTTAACATGTGTCATTTTCTGTTTGTAATTGTTTCTATTTAGGGAAAGGGGTTGGAGTTCGAATTGGTGAGCTGGAAATGACCTATATTGCTATATATTCATTGTACAAGAGTAGATTGGGGTTGGATTCATGAGCTAAGAGAGACTGGAGAGAGCTGGAGGAGCAGTCTAGTTGCTCAATTGTAAGCTTGATGGCCTGTTGTAATTAGCTTCTTTTCCATTAGAAATTCACTTAAATTGTTTATCAGACTTTGTGTTCTTTCATTGTCATTTCTTCTTGTCATTTTGCTTAAATAGAATTACAAGTGTTGAAGATCAATGCTTGTTCATGAGCATGAGATTCATGAGCTGTGAATGAGTTGTAGTGATTGCCTCCTTGCATGATTTCTGTTCTAATAGTCTTTGGGTCATTTTAGCAGAGAGGATCTTTGCTTAATGATTTTTCTTCTTTCTGTTATCTTCCTTATACGTTCATCCATAAATTATAACTCTTTTTGCCTGATAGGAAGATTGAGTGGTGTTGACTCCATGCCCAATGGCAGACCACTGATCTACAATCAAAATGTCGCCCTATTTCTTTTTCTTTCTTGCTGATCCATTATTTAAATTTGATTTAATTTTTTCCAAGTTCAAATGGTTGGACTTTGGAGGAGACAATTCATTGCTATTGAAAATTTTCCTTTGAAGCATATCGATGTTAATGCAAGAGTTAGGTTTTATATTACATAGATTCATGTGTTGATGTGTATCAGTGTGTTATTTTCTTTCTACGTTTATTGTGACCTTATATCAGTTTCCATATTGTGTTAATTATTCCAGTGTTTGGTCAAAATATATGTGTTGGAATTCACCCTTGTTAGGTGCTCCAAGGACATAGGGCCATGCACTCTACCATTCCTCTAAAGCTTCACTGGAATTCATCCTTGTTAGATGCTCCAGTGAGGTGGATTGTTTTTCCCCTTTCTACCATCATCTCATATTTTCCCTAAACTGAAAAGCATGAACTATCTTGCCTCTGCACATTTGAACCCTATTACCAAGACATTTACATTTCTTGATAGTTTCAATCCTTTGACTCCATGCCCAATGAATTGCAGTCTTCATAGCTTACCAAACCCATTTAAAAAAAAGAAACATTCTAAAAGCCTTTATTATACCCAAAGAAGATCTATCCATTGCCTAAGAAATACAACCAGCCTTTGAAATGACATTGGAGGGCTGAGATTGTAAGAGAGAGCCCTCTCTGGGTTTGGAAGGGATACCTTCCAGCTTGCAAGTAGGTTTAACAGGTTACCTTGGTATGCTTCTAAATCAGTCATAGAAGGACTTACTAGGTGTTAATAGATCGGTCGGTTTCTAATGCATGACACTCTTGGGTTTCTAGTACCCTTGTCTTTTTATGGGAACAAAAGCTTATCATGATTAAACGCTCTCTCAAATGTTGGTCCAAAGCTTCCTTTAACTCCCCTTTCTTCGTCCTAGAGGAGTTAAAGTGCAAGCTTAAATCTCTTCAATTATTGATGGAAGCAAATGATCTATCAGATCATTTGCAGCAAGAAGAACTACAACTCCAAAGTCAAATTCAACGAGAGATCAGAAGGGAAGAGTAATATTGGCGTATAAAATCTTGAAGTTTATGGCTTAAAACGAGAGGTATAAATTTTTCCATAAACAAGCCCAGTCACACCTATCAAAAAATAATGTGGCAGCCATCACCTTCGAGGATGGTTCTAGACCCTTTGATTTTGAGAGTATCAAGGCATCAACCCAGATCTTTTTTGTTGATCTTTTCTCCAAATAGGAAGTGGTAGGGGATCAAAATATCGAATCTATGATAGAGAATATTCCAAATATCATTTATGAGGAGCAAAATCGAATCTTGACTCGCCCTATAGAGGAAGCTGAGGTCTTTACAACTATTTGGAGCTTGGGTCCAAACAATGCTCTTAGTCCAAATGGGCTTTGTTAGCACTATAAATCAACTACCCTAGACTCGCAGAAAACATAGAGCAACATGTAAAGGAGGATCTTAGTGGGCAGTTTATCTCTTGTCCAGAACCTGTAATTGAGCAGGTATCACTTGGTATCGGCCAGCCTGCATCAGTTCTCCACCCACATGTGCACTCTAAGAACATCACACGATGGGTGAGCCACAATAAAGGACATGAGTTAATTTCTTACCACTTGAGATCCCCTGATTATAAATTTTGTGACCCTGTGGGATTATATATGGAGCTCTGTTTTCCAAAAGCATTGGAGCCTGCAGATTTATTCACCTTATCATCATTTGGGGGTATAGTCAGTGTTCCAAGCCATGTCCTCGTTTTGCTACTGTACTTCCTTAGCCTTTTGTGGATTATCTGCAGTAAAGAGAAGGATCATATTAGCAGATAGTCTGGGTGGCTATGGTGGAAGTTTGCTTTCACCTAGCGCTTTGTAAAAATCAGTTAGCTTAGGTTTTTGTACATAAATAAGCTCTATCAGGAGCAGGTGTGTTTTCCTTATGTCTATAAGTAGAATAGTGTACATGTCGGACTTCGACGAAATGTTTTGAGCTCGACTCCATAACCCAACAACTAAGGCATTGGAACTGCGCGTTCTTGGCAGCTCGCAAGGCGCATATCATCCCCTGTGCAGCCAAATGTTATCACATATAGTTGTCAAGGGCAACAGGTCATCCGAGTTTGTGGTCTGCACAGGAAGCGTCCGAGCACAACATGCGGAGCAGCTCATTTCGGGCTTAAAATACAACTGACGGGCTCAGTTTTTAACAACGAAAGTCCCCTATGAAGTTTAGATCGGCGGTTCCCAGGAACCGGGGGTTCAAAAAATTGTTAAAATTTGTTTGTCAAAGAGTCGAAGTCCCAAAGTGGCCGAAGGCTCGAAGTGAATCTGAGTCATTGATCAACAATAGCCACGTGTCGTCAAATCCATAGCTTCGGGTAAAAGCACAAAAAGTAAGCAAGATTCGAGTTTCGTTTTTCCCAGAGCTTGGAGACCCGAAGGGATCTTAGTCGTTGATATCAGGAGGGCCACGCATCATCAGATCCATAGCTCCGGGTAAAAGTAGATGAAGGTGAGAAAGGTTGGTGAAACCTCATCTCACCACTTAAATGGAAAGCTAGGTCGAACTGTTAGCAAGTCAGTTCTTCTACAGGTTATTACTGAAACATGCTTGCATCTGGCAGAAGCTCGCGTCTGACAGAAGACTGCATGCGCAGTCTGCTAGAGAGCATGCAGACGTAACGCCTTAAATGCAAAGACTCGAGCACGCCTCTGCTATTAGTGGCAAATTGTTCTGAGTATATAGGAGTCATTTTGATATTTTGTAAGGGTCGATGGTTGAGCTAGGCTCCCACATTGTAAAGCTTTGATGAAAGCTCTGGTTATCTGTTATGTAATAGGATTTGAGATTTCTTGTTTAATATAAGTTAGCTTCTTTCCATCTCTCTATAAAAGTTGTGTTAGAACACTCGGGCATGGAGGATCTAGTCGAGGGTCGTATGCTGTTGTTATGAAGGTTTGATTTCAACAGTATTGTGACCAATTTTAATCAATTAGTTTTGCTATCTTTTTCCCTCTCACACTGAAGAGCTTGGGCATGGATGATCCAGTCGAGTTGTTGTAGTTGCATCATGATGTATGTTTGATCATTGTGTTGTTATGACTGTGTTGCTTAAACATACTTCAGTGTTTGAAACTTTGAATCTAGGAGGATCTTGTGTTTGAGTTTTTCTTCCTTAGGCTGCTAGAAGACCTGATGTCCATAGCAAACATCTACATTCTCCTCACGAAGTCTTCCTTCTATTCACCTTTAATCCAACTTACTGACTGAAGTTGAATCAAGACCTCATCTTCTTGTGCATACCAGTCCAGTTTTATGAGTTAAAGCGATATCATCTTGAGTCTGTGCCCATTCGACCCCCCTTAAATTTAGTCATTGTGACATACAAAAGATGGGTACTAGGCTTACCTCCCCTGCAATTAGGAGGTGACTTCTAGTGCTAACAGGTTTCCCATATCCTTTTACAGACATTTATGGGATACCATCAAGTTTGATCTTAGAGAATGTTGCATTATTCTCACAGATCCTTTAGACTAGGGGAAAATACCAACTCATCCTTTTTAGCCTTAATTCCCAAAGAAACTAATCCTCCTTCCTTCTCCAAATTTATACCTATCTCTCTTTGTAATTCCTCCTATAAAATTTTAACCAAAATAATTGGTGCTCAGTTAGTTTTTTTTTTCTCAAGATCATTTCTCCTAATCTAGGTGGGTTTATGCATTATAGAAAAATCATTGATAATATAGTCCTAGTTCAAGAGGCCATTCACTCTAGTTTTTTGGCAAAATAAAAAAGGCACAGTGATTAAAATTGATATGGCTAACGCTTTTGATCGTGTTCATCACTCTTTTCTCTTTCTAGTTCTCAACAAATTTGGTTTTAATGCAGATTTCATTAAATGAATATAATCCTGTATTCGTGCTCCATGGATTGCACCCCTTGTCAATGTACGATCAAC
>JASDQU010504214.1:10902-28340 GCA_032191745.1 Picea mariana | reverse complement strand
GATCCAGGAGCAAAGCCGATTCTTCCAGCTCCCGTGTCAAAAGCAACTCGCATTCGCTGCTGTTGGAAGTTCCCAATAATGTTAGTACTAATCGATTGGGACGCCGATGCGAATGCCAGGCACACCTGAGATCCGTCACTCTGAATGGTAAACAAAATGCCGACAGCGCTCACAGCCACATCCGCGTTGTTCTGGAAGTGGAAAGTTATAGTCGGAATCCTGACCTGGCTGTAGCTGGACAGGTCGTAGCAGGTGTCCAGGATCGAAAACGGCTTCGCGCTTGGAAGATTCCGGGTCTTGCTCCGGAACGAAGTTTTCAGGGCATCGTATGCCTGCGGGACAAGCCGAGTTATGACGGTTCCAGAGTCCACAATCGTGCCTCCTCTTCCGAGAACAGCAGGCGGAATCGAGAGCCTCTCGCCTCCGACGCTTATGCCGTTCAATCCCACGAAATAGAAGGATGGGTAATTGGAATTTGAGACGAGAGGGACGAAAATGGCAGTGGCAGGAATCGAACCCTGACCGACGCTGAACGAACCCGTTGATGTCGAGGATACGAAATCCGGAAGGCAGTAAGAGAATTGGCCGCCATATTTGCTCTTTGTCTGGGAAGGAAAGGAAAGCGCAGTCCGGCCCAATCCTAAAAGCCCAGCCGAGCCTTTAAAGAGCCCTGTATTGGTATGCCCGCATCCGAAGGCAAAGCTTGGAAAAGAATCGGAACCCAGAGTCAAGGTCTCCTGGCTGAAATCTCCCTGGCTTCTCGATCCATCCCCGTAGTTGATTTCATAAACGCAGCCTCCAAGACGACAGTGGTTCGTATTGCCTTCTGAAGTGGTCAATTCAGTACAGGCAGACGAAAGACAGGATAAGTGTTTATAGGAAGATGACTGCTGGGGTTCGAATATGGGATCTACCTGTGAATAACAGTCTGAACAAGGCTTGCATTGTATCCATGTGACATCGCTGCCAGTGTCAATTATCAGCAAGGAATTCTTCGCTGGTGTGCCAAACCCTGCTGTTACAATGTAGTTTCCTGTACCGACTTTGCTTCCAGGTTGAAGAGGAAGATTGCTCATTGTAGAATAAGTGCCGTTGTTTTTGGACCATATTGTATTCAAACGATCATTGTCTCGATCGAAACTCTGAGAAACCATGTCTATCCATGAGCTCGAGTTGATAGGCCTGAGAGGCGAGCAAGCCCCGTGAATATGATCCAGTCTTATCTTCACTCCTGGCTTTAGCGCTTCCTGACCTGCACACACAAAATCTGATTAATTTTTTTGATATTGCAAGCATAAAAACGCTCGAGTACTGGTTTGTATTAACATAAGATTCAAAACTCCATAAGTAAATGCAAATGAGAGCAAACATAAAAACGTGCAAGTAGCCAGGTGATCCGGTTTCTATTAATATATACCAAACATAAAAACGTTCACGTTCAAGTAACCATGCGATTGGGTTTCTATTGACAGAGTTCAGAACTCATAAATAGATGGAAATGATACCAGGTGATGACAGATTAGCAAAAGGAATTCCCTAATAGTGCATATCTGGATATTTAACTGTGTGTGAGTTTTCAAAATGTTTTGAGTTTCAAGTGGACACTCCACTCATTATCATTTTTATTTCAACTTCTAGACATTTAACTGTGTGAGTTTTCAAAATGTCTCAAATTTTAAGTGGACACTTCACCTATCATCATTAGTCATTCTTACTTCAACTTCTAAAGATTTAACTGTGTGTGAGTTTTCAAAATATCCCAAATTTCAAATGGACACTCCACAGATCATCATTCTTCATTCTTATTTCTTATAACTGATTTCACCATGATCATGGGTGGAGTGTCCTCGAAACTTGCGATGTTAGAAAAACTTACAGACAGTTATATCTCCAGAAGATGCAGTCACTATTATACCTACACACGTTTTAAAGTATTTCCTCTCTCTAACCTGCAAACGAAGTTAAGCATTTGGCAAATTCCTGCAGGTTTTTCAATTTGAAGTTTTAGACTGGGACAGTATGATAATTCTGGTGGTCTGGGGTTGCTGAACTGTCCATGAGCCTGCATTCTGCCACGCTTAAACATAACACTAGAGAATGTATTGTTTGGCTATCTATTGAGATGGACTGAGTGGATATGAAAGGAAGTTGGAATGAGATCAGGTGCAAGAACTAAGTTACTTAGAAGGCTCAGCCAAAAATAATTATCTAAGAAGTACTCTGAAAACAAAAAAGAGATCAGCTCACCTGCAAACGAAGCTGTGCATTTGGCAAATCCCGCTGGTTTCCATTTCCATTTTAAGATGTCGACCGAGATAGTATGGTAATTCTCATGGTCGAGGGCTGTTGAGCTGCCCATGAGCAGGCATTGAAGCATTAAAGCAGCAACCACCCTTATACAAAAGACCAGAAAATGTGTTGTTTGCTTACCCATTGAGATGGAGTAAATAGATATGAAATGAAGAAACAATAACAATGGCTTCCTTATATTACTTTTGCTGTGAGTTGTGGATGAGGGTGTGTCTGTGTCATGCAATCCAGTGCGTTTTTCTGTTCATTTGGTACATTTATATGAATTCATTGGATCTATTAAACACTGAGAATAAAAACTCCATTTTCACATAAGTATGTAAGCATTAGTCCATATGGGAGGCGGACTTCTGCTGGAAAATAGAAAAGGTGACACGGATTCAATAGGTATTGTGATTTAACATAAAGCACAAAGCCAGACTACCATTTGTGAGTATCGTCTGTCAAATTCTTCTCTTCCATGTCAAGTTTATTGTGAATATTTCCTGCAAGTGGATTCAATTATTAGGCAAATATCGGATTATTCCATTGGGAGGAGGACTTTCTGGTGGGAAATGGAAAGGTGACACGGAATGAACAGGTATTGTGATTGAACATAAAAGCACGATGCCAGATGATTATTCGTGGGTACCGGCTGTCAAAGCCTTCTCTTCCATGTCAATTTTATGATTAATATTATCCTGAAATTGGATTCAATTATTTAGTGAAACATCGAATCTGTAACAGCAAAAGCCTTTTTTCTAAACGTCCCATCTGGCCGGAGATCTCTCTGCCTTTAATGGAAAATCCAATTTTGATTATACGCGCAAATATTATCAGCGTTTGTGTTAAGTCAAGGAAGTGCAACTACTATCCACTTTAGCTATATTTTTTATATAAATTTGGTCTTGGAAAATATTTAAAAATATATAAAATTACAGTGTTTAGATAAGAATTGTGATAAAASATATAATTTAGTTTCATGTATGAGATTAAGATTAAATGTCATTTAAAGTTTAAATGATGATAATATGAGATATTCATTTTCTTTCTTGGAAATTAAGAAATAAGTTAACAGTCAAGAGTCAAAACAGATTGAAGTAATGAAACTCTGCCCTCTTACTAACAATCAATGGGTCATTTGAAGTGGCTTAGCTTTCCTTGAATAAGAGTGATGAGTCAGCCCTCATTCCTTGATAACATTCAATGATGGCTTCCTAACTTCCTCTTGGCAAATGAGTTATGATAGATTTTACCACCTTCACAATTTTTTATAAGTTAGGAAATATCTCTTTCAAAACCTCAAGAAAGTATTATGAACAATTTTGAAGTGGCATAATACTTCCCTGTTGTTTTGAAAGAGATATTTTATTTGGAACATTATATCTCTAGGAATAATCTCTGTGGTTTTGAATAATTTTTATTTCACCCGGTCAAGTGTTTTGGCTTCTTTAACTCTCACTTCTTGGGTCTTCAACAATGTGGGATATGATTCAAGAAAGAAGAAAAACTAACCAACAATTTGATCTAGAAAAAAGGGACCATGAGTGTAATAAAAGAGCCTTGAACCTCATAATTTTTGGTATAAAAAAACAACAAAAGGAGGATAAACCAACATAGTAAAAGAAGAATTAAAAAATAAATCACAATTTGAAACAACTTACTTCATAGAAGCAAAGAGGCTAGGAAAAATAATTGATATCAGTTTCCGTGTCAAAGTAAATTGTAATGACCATAAATATAGCATACTCTCTGAGCTTAAAAGGGTCATGAATATTTATAAATGAATATTTCATTCCCGAAGATCAAACTGAATTAATGAACAAAGTTCAAAAGGTAAAAGAATCCATGAAATAAGGAAAATTGGAAATAATTAGAAATCAAAAAGATATTGTTAGGGATAAAGACCAAAATGATAATAATAAATAGGAATTTGGGACACTCGGGATCCTTTTTTGGAACTGTTGTGGATTTCCATAGTACAAAGGCCCTATGATAAGTTGGATCTCAAGTAATATTGATATTACTTTTCTAGTTGAAACTTGGGAGCATGAAGAGTCTATGGTCCCTAACATAGAAGGATTTTTCTTGTGGTCATTATGGAACAAAAAGTCATTCCGTAGAGGGATAGGGGGTATAGCATGTTATATTAGAAAGAACATTTCTCCTCACATTCAACTTCATATGATCGACCCTCTCAATCAGTACATTTGGATAGAAATTTCAGACATCAATGCTAAGAAGATGCATATAGAAATTTGTTATTTTGAATCTATTAATTCTACCTTTTATAAGAAAAACAATCTAGATAGGAATTGTCCCTATAATAATTTAGAACAAGATATTTATAGTTTGAAAAATGAAGGTAATATCCTCCTACTAGGAGACTTTAATGTTAGGACTGCAACTAACCAAGATACTCTTTTAAGCAATGATTCCAACCATAATCCTTTATGAATAGATGATGACCTTGTTCTAGCTAATAGCTACAAAAGAAGCTCTGGAGACCTAACTGAGAATTTGTTTGGTACTGATTTGGTCAAGCTTTGCATCTCTCAAGACCTATTAATTTGCAATGGAGTAATGAAGTGGTCAAACTCCAACCAAATGATTTGTATTCATGGGCTAGGTAGTAGTTTCGTAGATTATGTGATATATGATATCCTTGTTTCCAACCAAATAGTAATTTTTGACCTTTTAAATGACTATGAACCCAACTCTAATCATAGACCTTTAACCCTAGATCTAAACTTTTCCATGCACAAGAGCACCATTGAAGAGAATTCTAACAATCAAAGGAAACAACTCTTTGACAAAAGTAAAGTTGACATTTTCTTAAAAGATTTAAATAGTGAATTACATCTACTAACTTATAAGGACAACATTGAAGACCTCTATCATAATTTTACAACTACCCTTTCCACTTCTATTAACAAGTTCTCTTTCGAGGTGTCTTGTAAAAAGAATAATAGAACAACCAACCCTTGGTATGATAAAGAATGTAAAATTGCTAGGAAAGTCATTAGGGATGCTTCTAATGAGTCCTTAAAACTCGATAAAATCAATACATACAAATCCCTCATTTAAAAGAAAAAAAGATACTATATCAATAAAAGACAAGAGCAACTTAAACGTCTTGTGGAGTTCCTACTTTACAAGTCTTTATGAGTTCCTTGATGCCATGGATACCATTCCCATTGTACCTATAGAGGATGAAGTTTTTTCTTTGGATGACATAGAGTTCGGGGTTAAGTGGCTTGCAAATGGGAAATCTAAGGACATTGAAGGCTACCAAGCTGAAATTTTTAAAATTAGAGGGCATATCCTCATTCCTCACATACACAATCTCTTCTATTTAGCAATCAAGTAGGGATTCCCTAAACCATGGACGCAAAGCCTCATTTTTCTTATTTTTGAAAATGGGGATAGAAACATTCTCTCTAATTATAGGACCATTATGATTAGCCTAATTTTAGCCAAGCTTTATGGAATTAATTTGGAAAAGAAGATTAGCCTTTTTCTAGAAAGTAATGGTAAAAGAGCTAAAGATCAGGCTAGGTTGAGGAGATATCATTCAACTGTGAGCCATCTTGTTACCTTTAGGATCATTGTAGAGGAGTTCCACAAAACTAATTTAACCAATCTTTTTTGTTGTTTTGTTGACTTTAGAAAATATTTTGACTCAATTCCCGACAAAAACCTTTGGAATAGGTTAGAAGAGATAAAAGTTCCTTTCGAATTGAGGGCTACTGCAATATGGCTATATGAGAATGTTATTGCTAATTTTAAGAACACCGAGGGATGGTCAAAAGAGATTAACTATAGTATTGGAGTCAAACAAGGTTGTCCCTTGTCCCCTACCCTTTTTCGCATATACATTGACAAGTTAGAAGATTGCTTGGAAGAAGCAGGTTTTGTCGGCCCTAGTCTCACTGGTATAGTCATGAACTTTCTTCTTTATGTTGATGATATTGTTCTTATGGTGAGGAGTCCCCAAGATATTGAAAACCAACTAATAATCCTCTAGGACTTTTGCTCCAATATGGGTATGACTATTAATACTGACAAGACTAAGGTCATGATCATTAAATCCAATTTAAGAAAACTTATGATACCTTCATATATGACAACAACTTGGAGGATTATTAGCTTATTATGGGCTTGAAAACAATTGTAAACCAGACGAACTTTGAATGTGGGATAAGAAGAAACTCCTCTTTGAGACTCTTGTTACCCCTGTTATTCTACATGGATGTGAAGTATGGGGATGCAGTATCCCTTGTGAATCCTGGAGAAATATAGATCAAATCCAAGGGAATTTTATAACCTATAATATCAAAATTAAAGGAAATATGTCCTATCTCATCCTCCTCTTAGAGGAAAGCCTTTCCCCCATTGAGACCATGACTATGACTAGATACCTAATGTATAAGAACAATTTAAACATCATGGAAGACAAGAGGCTTCCTAAAATTGCTTCAAAATTCAATTGTAACCACCTTCGACTCAAGCGAGGATGGCATAAAGATGCATAGTCTTGGCTAAGCTATTGGGGTATTATGGAAGATACCATTTTGCAGAATAATGATACTATTAAAAACATCATTAAATTAAAATTTAACGAGAAAATGTGGTGTGATAAAGAGTTAGAGGAAAAAAAAAAATTAAGGTATTATAAGGATGTAATCAACCCTAATCTAGAAGATCAAAATTATCTCTCAGTTTTGACAAGCATAAAGAAAAAATAAATCTTGCTAAGATAATAACAAATTCTCATGAGCTCCATAGTGAAATTGGGCATTGTTCAATTCCTAAAACGCCCTGGGATGAAAGAGTGTGTCACCTTTGTTACACTAAGAAGGTTGAAGATGAAAAGCACTTTCTCTTAGATTGTCTAACCTATACTCAAATTAGATCTCAATTTCAAAATATTTGTCACACTACCAACCTTCATAACCTTTTAACTCAACAAAACTATAGTGATCTTGGAAAGCTTCTCTTAATGTTTTTCGAGCACATAAACAAAATTCTAAAGAATTGCAAGTAATCCCTTACCCTCCGAAGGTCCGATAAACCAATATGATATGAATGGAAGTTAATCATCATCACCATCATTTTTTTTATTTTTAATATTAGTTATCAATAATCATCATCACCATCATTATTTTTATTTTTAATATTAGTTATCAATAATTATCTTAAATTAGTAATTAATTGTATTTAAATTTATAATCAATTAAAAAACATTATTGTAAATATATATAAATTTTGATATCTAATTTTTAATAATTAATTTGAATTTATAATTAATAAAAAAATGTTGTTTATTGTTGCATCTAGATTTAGATATCTAGTTTTAAATAATTACTATATAAAATTATAAAAATAATAATTTATATTTGAATTGATAATAAATTAAAAAGTTGTCGGTGGATATAGTTATTTAAGTAAGATATAGTGATGCCGGAGGAGTAATTACAATTTCTGAGATTTTGATCTATAGGTGGTTTTTTAATTGTGGTGGATGTACAAATTCCAAGGCTGAATTATTAGGAATATGGGCATCACTGTTTCTAGCAAATTTTTTGGGTATTCAACGGATGCAAGATTTTGGCGATTCAAAAGTCATTATTGAATAGCTAAATGAAAAGGGCAAATTGGATATAGTAGCTATTGAAGGATGGAAAAAACGCACAAAGTTTTTATGTAAAAAATTCCATGCCCTTACTTTCCATCATATTTTCAGGGAGTTTAATAAGGAGGCAGATACGCTTTCCAAAGAAGCACTATTATCACCTGCTGGAAGGTTAACTTTTTATCAGTGGGAACTCGGAGGAGGGGGTGAAACTAAGCATTTGGATATATTCTAAACTTCTCTGCCATGAAATGGTTGTATGACTTTTTTTGAATCTTTATTTTAGTAGAAACATCGAAGGGGGTAAACAGTTAAGTCCTTTTGGAATGGAAATTTTGAATCTTTCATTTCATTCCACTGAACTGTAGGTTTTTTTGTTTTTTTGCTTGAAGGGAGTATGAGGCGTCTTGAATAGGCCTTTATTTATGTACTCTAGATACAAAGGAATTTTGGAATCTTATGTATGGTCAATATGTAAAGAAAACTATATCTTTAATATAATTTTGAACAAATTTTCTTTTGGAAAAAAAGTAAGATGAACATCTCCATTTTGTTTTAGAAATTAATTATTATATAAAAATAAGAAATTAACTTACATTTAAATTGATAATAATAGCGAAATTATATATATATATATATATATATATATATATATATATATATATATATATATAATTATTGATTAAGACCGTTTTTGAAAAAAAAACCAAATTATTGTCTTATATGGAGTATTATTGATTGACAAATTTAACATTTACTTCCATTATTAGTCCGTGATCCCCAAGGATTATAACAATTGTCTCAACTCTTGGATATAATTGACCGGCTTCTATTGAATCGCCCAAGTTCACTAAAGTTATTTTTATTTTTTTATTATTTTTTAAATTTGGTTAGCTATTTTATGAATGGCTGCCAAACTTTGATTTGATTAAATAACCATGCCTAGAAATACCATTTCTTCAAAATAAATTAA
This sequence comes from Picea mariana, assembly GCA_032191745.1. Lineage (NCBI taxonomy): Eukaryota > Viridiplantae > Streptophyta > Pinopsida > Pinales > Pinaceae > Picea > Picea mariana. The sequence goes on along the minus strand of JASDQU010504214.1, from coordinate 19,443 downwards.
TAATAACATCAATTAAAAATAAAAATTTAAAATTTAAAATTACTATATAACCATTTACATTAAACATTCATTTTATTATTATCTATATGTTTTGTGATTTGTGACGTCACCCTTGTAGCGCACCTTTTCAGCTACCATGGCTTAACTGCTCTAAAAGGAAACTTTAACACCACTTGGTACATAACTCATATAGGTATTACAAATCCCATGCATTTAAACAAATAAACACATTCTACACAGAGTATTCATATGAGTTACTGCCATAATTAACAATCAATAACATTTCATACCAATTCATATACACAACGGAAATCATGATAACATAAACATTAGAGTCATGCAAAACATGATTAAAACATAATCAGATACTTATCTTTTAACAGTGATAGAATCCACCAACCAAGTTCAGGCCTTCCACGAACCTCCCAGTCTTAGACCACACTGCTCATCAACTCAGCAGTGGGTCACCCTCGAGTTGGGACTAAGCTCCACCACGAGACAAGGAATCCTAGGTTAGGCTAAGGTTACAGGGAAAACAGTACACAGCCACATGAAGGAATTCTCTCCCAAGAACCACCCACACTCACTGCCCACAGTCCCTCATTCCCCACATGCCTGTTCCACCCCAGGAGGATACACCTTCTCTGTCACCTCGACAGTCCTTCGGCTGCTAACCTCCCTTGCCTTGGGTTACAGCAACAGACCGGACCAGAAGTCTCCGGGCTCTGTGATAGCTACAGGGTTCCTTCCATGAGTTCTCTCCTTCCTCTGTGCACTCTCTCACCTGGAGAGAATCACTCACAGGTCAACAAACCTCCCACGCAGTCCAACTCTATGTGGCCACACAACCAACAGAAAAAAAATAGACACGGCTTTTTCCACAGGCTCAGCAATGGAAAAATGGGTCAAGGTCATGGCTTTCGGGACAGAGATCTCATGCACAGGCTCGATCTTGGGCAGTGGATGCACACAGATTCTCCAGACACAGCATGGGATTTTTCCCGATTCAAACAGAGGTGAAACCGACTCTTTCAGAATTGATCACAGTTTTCCGATTCAGTACGAAGGTATACACGGGTTTTTCAGTTCATAAGGTGTACGAGGTTTTTCGGAAGAGCTCGGGTCCGTCGTCCTGCTCAGAGCCCCTACACCCTCAGGCAGTCCACTCGAATGAGAGAGTCCCCCTTCACGGTCCACCCAAATTGTTTTATTTGCATGCACCAGGGTCGACACTTGTCACCTTGGACACTGCATGAGTTCCACCAGCAAGCATCACTTTCCCTTGGTCAGGAAATTAGGAATAATAATATAAATGGCACATGTTCTTTTGGAATAATAATAAAATATTATTCCTAGGCTTAAGCCCCTTTTTCCACCTTCCAGCCCCTAATCCCTTGCCTTCTCTGTGAAAGCTCAGTCCCCCTTCACTCATTCATCGTGGTCGGTCTGCACCTGGTGGTGCTTACAATTTTATTAAATGTTTTTGTATATATACAAGTACAAAATCAGGCCCTGGGCCTCCAACCCTTAGGCTCTCTGGCCTAACAATCACATAAGCCCACCGGCTTATACAACTTGCCTCACCAGCCTATAACACATATTTACAATTCATTTCATACATCAGATTTACAACTGGACTCGGCCTTGGGGACATTACAATCCCCCTCCCTTATTTTTGCACTGTCCTCAGTGCAACTTACACAGTCTCTGCAAGCCTTTCAAAATTTTCAAAAAGATACGGGTACTCTGCCCACATAACTTCTTCATGCTCCCATGTCACATCCTCAGGACTGTAACAGGTCCACTGGACCTTTATAACCTCTATGGCTCGATTCCGGAGTTGTTTGCTTTTCCTGTCCAATATGCGCACATGATGCACTTGCATGACACCTTCTGGTTCCACCTGAATCACATTCCAATCGATAACATGATTAGCATGAGGTACATATTTCGTAAGCAGTGAAACATGAAACACATTATGTACAGTCATAGATTCAGGTAGTGCAAGCATGTATGCAACTAGCCCAATCCTTTCAAGGATCTCAAATGGCCCACAAAATCTTACCGTCAATTTGGCGCAACTTCCCAACTTCAGGGAACTCCTGTTAGCCTTCACTTTCAGGAAAACATGGTCACCCACTTTGAATTCTCTATGGGTTCTGTTACTGTCAGTAACTTTTCTTCCTATCCTGGGTAGCTTTTAGATTCTGTTTAATTTTTATCATTTGATCTTCCATCTCTTTGAGCAGCTCAGGCCCAACTACTTCTTTGTCAGCTGGATTATCCCAGCTCACTGGATTGTTTCACTTTCTTACATAAAGTGCTTTGAATGAGCTCATCTTCAATGATGCATGATACCCATTATTGTAGGCGAATTCTACCAAATACAGGTAGTCTTCCCACCTTGATGGTTTGTCCATCACATACATTCTTAGTATGTCTTCTATTACCCTGTTCACCCTCTCTGTCTGACCATCAAACTCAAGATGATACGTTGTACTAAAGTTCAGATTCATTCTGAATCCCTTGAACAGTCCTTTCAAGAAATTCGAGGTGAATTTCGGGTCCCTATCAGACACAATTGTCTTAGGAATTTTGTGCAAGCATGCAGCTTCTTTTAAAAAGATATCAGCAACATCAACTGCCCTGTGGGTGGTTTTCAGTGGAATAAAATGGGCGGCTTTAGTAATCTTGTCCACCACCACCATGATTGAATCATGTTGCTTGTTGGTTCTAGGTAGTCCGGTGATAAAATCCATTGTTACCACATTCCATTTCCACTCAGGAATAGGTAAAGCCTGCAACAACCCTGCTGGGTGTCTATGTTCAGCCTTAACCTCTTGACACTCCATACATCTGGCAATGTATTCAGTAATTGTTTTTTCATACCCGGCCAAAAATAATGGCTTTTGACTGCTGCCACAGTCTTCTAATATCCAGGATGTCCAACATAAGCCACGTTATGCACCTCCTTCAGAATTTTCAGCTTCAATTCTCGGACATTGGGTACATACACTCTTTTTTATACAGAAGTAAACCATTAGTTCCCAAGGTGTAAATTTCCTTGGTATGTGGTCTCTCGCGCTGCTGTTGTTTTTCTACAAGACTTCTGTACTTCAAATCAGTATTTGCAGCTTCCAAAATTCTGTCTTTCATCTCAGTCCTGTACATGCTAATGGTTGTAGCATGTAATTCGTGCACTTTTCTACTGAGTGCATCAGCCACCTTATTTTATTTCCCTTTGATATGCTTGATATCAAAGTCATATTTGCACATAAACTCCAGCCATCTGGTTTTCCTCGCATTTAAAGTTGGTTGATCAAATAAATACTTCAGACCGTTGTGGTCTGTTCTTAATTCGAATCTCCTTCCCATGAGGTAATGTCTCCATTTCCTCAAGGTGTGGATGATTGTTGCTAGCTCTAAATCATGAGTGGCATAATTCATTTCATGCTCTTTCAGCTTTCAGGACTCATAACAAATTACAAATCCCTCTTGGCTGAGAACTCCTCCCAACCCCTCCTTACACACATCTGTGCACACTACGTAATCCTTATGTGGATCTGCAATCTTCAGAATTGGAGCACTGTTTAGTAGTTGCTTCAATCATTGGAAGCTGCTCTCACATTCTTCGGTCCACTGGAACTTCTTCTCCTTCCTTTGCAAGGAAGTGATAGGGTGAACTATCTTTGAGAATCTGGCTATAAACCTTCTGTAGTAGCCTTCCAGACCCATAAAAGATCTCACTTCTGCCACATTCCTTGGCGCTGACCATTATCGAATGGCCTCAACCTTTTCAAGATCCACAACGATCCCTTCCTCGGATATAATTTTCCCCAAGTAATGAATCTTCCTTTGGTAAAATGAGCACTTGCTCAATTTTGCGTACAATTGGTGTTCTCTCAATACCTGTAGCACCATTCTCAGGTGTTGTTCATGTTCTTCCTCTGTTTTGGAATACACCAAGATATCGTCTAGGAAGACTATGACAAACTTATCCAAATAATCTTTGAACACTCCATTCATTAAGCACATGAAAACAACAGGTGCATTTGTCAGTCCAAACGACACCACTGTGAATTCATAATGACCGTACCTTGTTATAAAGGAGGTCTTGCTAATGTCCTCATCATTTATTCTCATTTGGTGATATCCATATCTGAGATCTATTTTTGAAAATATTTTCGCATCCTTCAACTGATCAAAAATATCATCAATCCTTGGCAGAGGATACTTGTTCTTGACAGTGACCTTATTCAACTGTCGGAAATCAATGCACAGTCTCAATGTCCCATCTTTCTTCTTCACGAATAGGACCGGGGCTCCCCAAGGTGACACGTTGGGGCTAATGTATCCCTTATTTAGTATCTCTTCGAGCTGCAATTGCAACTCTTTCAGCTCTGGCATACTCATTCTATAAGGAGCCTTCAAAACTAGAGCTGCTCCAGGCATCAAATTTATAGAAAAATCGATGTCCCTCTTTAGAGGTAATCCAGGTACCTCCTGAAATACATCCTTGAATTATTTGAATACCTCGTGATCTTCCAGATTCGAGACTACCTCTCGGGATGCTTCTTCCTCCCGAGTTGCATATAATTGACATCCTTTCCGATAACATTTCTTTAGCTGCATGGCTGAGATTTCCCTAATAGCCACGGCTCTGGGAATTCCTTGGACTGTTACCAGATTTCCCTCTTCGTTCAGGCAGGTAAACCTCTTGTTACAACAAACTAGAAGGGAATGATGTTGGTCCAACCAGTCCATCCCAATTAAGCAATCGTATGAGCCTAAAGGCAAGATGTTCAATTCAGCCTTAGTGCTCATTCCTTTCATGTCCACCAAACAAGACTTAACCAATTCAGTGACCTTCCTCTTGGTACCTGTGGCCAATTTTACTAACCAAGACTTTTCATGTTTGCTTCTTGTTAAATGCAAACTTTCTACCACCCTAGGATCTATATAACTATGGCTAGCCCCTAAATCAATTAAAATAACAAGTGGTCAGTTGTTGATCATACCTTCCACTTCAATCATGTGTGATTGAAATTCTGCTTGTTTGATGTCCAGGTGATCTGAAAATAGAAGGCTGACTTGTTATGCAATGCAATCACCCCTACTTCATTAAAATAAACTTTACAGGACCTTGCTTCATGTGTATAAATATGCAAGATAAACTTATGTGTTAAGTCCATGTACCTTCTTGTAAATGTTTATGTATGAGGAAATGTTCTTGTAAATGGTTAAATATGTACTTCAAATGAATACACAGCAACAATACTTGCAGCAAATAAACCATCAAATGCAAAACAATAACAACATGATAAAGGAGTTCACCCCCCTCCGGGCTACATCTCCTTGAGCCTCCATCAATGGACTTGGCTCTCTGGGATTAATTAGTCAAAATTTCTTTTACAAGCTGCTGCTCAACACCAATGGAAAAACAGATTGTACCATTGAGATCAGAACACATAAAAACCCCAAAAATGACTAATAGAACTCTGAAAACAGATTATGGCTCATCCGGCCATGACCTCTTCTACATGTGGCCATAAGCTTCCCTGAGCTTCTCTTTGGCAAAAACACCTGTAAAAGTCCTCAACAACCTTTGAAACCTGTCCCAATGTGTTCATAGCATATCAATTAGCCAAAAATGATTATTCAATCATAGAAAACAAACATAGGCTCACCAAACCATGTCCTCCATCAAAGAGGGCTTCAAGCTCCCTAGAGCTTGCTAAAACTTCAATGGTGAAAAAATTGCTGAAGAAGTCTTCAAAAGGCCTTGAAAACAACACCANCATATCAATTAGCCAAAAATGATTATTCAATCATAGAAAACAAACATAGGCTCACCAAACCATGTCCTCCATCAAAGAGGGCTTCAAGCTCCCTAGAGCTTGCTAAAACTTCAATGGTGAAAAACTTGCTGAAGAAGTCTTCAAAAGGCCTTGAAAACAACACCAATGGATCCAGCACGTCCAAAAACCCCTCGCTGGGCTTTTACGGCACCTCAATCGGTCAAATGATGAAGAAGTTAGGCCTCCTCCATTTTTCTCCTTCAAGCTTTGCTGGAACTGGCTCTACAAAATGCACCTCTGTGTGCATGAACCTGGAACACGCTCCAAAACGTGCATTTAAACCCAACACCGAGCGGTTCCGAATAACCATGCAAACTGTAGGACGGTTAGGGTGCCTCCAGCCCCCAACTGCCTAGCACTAAGACACATGGGTCATACGACCTCAGGCTTTTGGCAAAAAGGCTAACGGTTTTAAAAACCGTGCCAACCGTTGGAAACTGGGTCAACCGAATCCCGTGCCAACTCGGGGTCACATGCAAGAACCGTGGTTTATTTTAAAACCCATGCGCATGTTATAACCGCGGCATTTTAAAAACATACAGTTACAAATATATAATACAACACTTTGGTTTAACTTCGCGCACGTATTCAATTGGAAACTATATTAACATGGTCACATTATAATAAACATGCGACCACAGGCCGGGGCTTAGCCCCGGCCCGACCCCCCGCCCAATACATAAACTTTCAAACTTAAATATATACAAGCGCATATATTTATCAAGCAACATACAGTGGCCCAATGGGCGGGCGGTCGGGTGAAGTCGTTATGCATTGGGGAGGTCCGGGGGTCGAACCCCGCGGACTCCCATAAACTTTTGAACCAACATAAACCAAAATGATGGGGACACGTGGTGCCCTCCGATTGGGCCACGTGTCTCCTTATTATTCGCCTCCAACCGGACACGTGTCAACCTGCTATTCGCTAACATCAACCAATGAAAATGCACCACGTCACCTTGCCACTTGTCAACCGTCGATTAGCCCACGTCATCGTACGACCGCCACGTCAAATGCTGACGTCATCCGTGCCACGTGTCACCCATCCAATGGTGACATGTGTCACTTCAAGATTGGTCAAACCGTACGCTGAAAAGTCCATAAATGCATGACACATGTCATGCTCTGGAGCCACCACGTGTCCTATACGGACATGCCACGTATGTTGTACGGTCCTACCACGTGTCCTGTATGAACTGTACGGACAAGTAGAGTCAGCATCAAATTTTTACCTATTTGGCTCGGCGAACAGATCGCGATAACTTCTCCATACAGACTCTGTTTGAGAAAGTAAATATACCGCTGGAATAAGGAAGACGAGACGGACGCAATGACATCGTTTTCGTCGCATTCCGAGCACTTTGAAAATTGAGCAAATTTTGCCCCCTGGTCCAGATTTTGATCACACCTTCCCACTGAAAGGCTTTTGGACCCACAAAATCTTATATGTCTGATTCCAAGTTATATCAAAATCTTTTGACAATCACCTGNTGGCTCGGCGAACAGATCGCGATAACTTCTCCATACAGACTCTGTTTGAGAAAGTAAATATACCGCTGGAATAAGGAAGACGAGACGGACGCAATGACATCGTTTTCGTCGCATTCCAAGCACTTTGAAAATTGAGCAAATTTTGCCCCCTGGTCCAGATTTTGATCACACCTTCCCACTGAAAGGCTTTTGGACCCACAAAATCTTATATGTCTGATTCCAAGTTATATCAAAATCTTTTGACAATCACCTGAATACTCCGACATGTCGTGCACTGCAACTAGCTATGTCCTTCAACCACTGCTTTCTGGCTGCTGCTGACCCACTGCTCTCTCTGTGCTTGGAAGACTGCCAACCTTCCCACTGAGAATCAAGTCCCTCTTTCAAACTCTTTGGCGTCAAAAAAATCAACTCTCCAATGGCTGCAAAAATTTCCTATGACATCTTGTCACAAGCCAAGAAAACCATCAATCTTGAAAATAAATTATACAAGACTGAAAAATGATGCCAACAAAAATCTTTTTCTCTTCAAACAAACTGTCGCATCTCGTACTTTATCAAAGTACATGGCGTTTTCCTGCATCTCGATGTACTCAAAATTGACTTACAAGCCAACAAACACCATCGACTAAACATAAGTCGAACAACATGATCGACACAACATAGTCGTCAGAAAATCATCAACACCAGTCGAGACTCATTTGAAACATCTCAACCTTCCAAAACGACAAGTTGACAAACATGATACATAATCATGTAACAAACATGAATCACTCATGATGAACCATCACCAGGTTCACTGCTTACACATACATAAAAACAAATGCATGTTCATGACTCTTCAACTCTCCTTCCAGTACAAACATAAGTACAACCCCAAAACATATGAGTACTTAAGAGTTGAATGCAAAATATAAATGGCTGCAACTTATCATGCTTCCCGTAAATGCACACATAACACTGAAAAGTGCATTTACAACATACAAATGCAAGCCTCACTTGCTCAAGAAATCCAACCATTTCTTACCAAACCAACTGAACGGTGACTTTTTCTGCAGAACATCGTCCTCTTGTGAATCATCTTGACTCACATCAATGATGGAATCTCCACTTCCATTCTTGCCAATATTCTTATCCAACTGCTTCTGAGGCTGTGGACGAATAGTTGGATGCAACGTCCAACATTGGTCAA
>JASDQU010504213.1:68221-94777 GCA_032191745.1 Picea mariana | reverse complement strand
GTCGTGACTAGCAGAGCCCAACTAGGCATGTAAGTGCTCTTATTTTGCTCATCAAACGACGAAAAGAGTGCAAACAGTCCATGTTACAGAAATTGCAAAATTCAAAAATTACCCCCCTGAATTCTCCGAGAAGAAAATGAAGAACATGGGTATTGCTTACTAAAACACTAAAGCCTACTTGATTTTCTATGGTGAAAACCATGCAAAATGTTCCTGGTAACAACGTAAAAAAAATTGCATACACTTAGATTTTGGAATTGTCTGGTGCCGAGAATTTTGCCTCTGCTGGAGGATGTAGGTTGAGGTCTAGGTTCGGCCATGGTCAAGGCAAGGAGGCCTCATCAGAAGTTGGAATGTAGTTGGTTTCGTGCGATGCAGGTCCAACTACCATTTGGAGTGCCTCGATCTGCTGCCTCAGAGCTTCACACTCATCCCTATTTCTCTGTTGTTCACTCTTGTGTTGGATGGTAATCTCTGTGATGGAGAGAACTTGTGTAGAAAGTGCCCTAAGCTGTAATTGAAGTGTTTGGACCGTGTATACCAGGTCGTTGTGTTCCTCCCCTGAGACAATTCTTTGTGGTTTCCTGTTCATCTTGCCTATATTCCTTGTTCTATTTGGCTGTAAAACACAAATAACAGTGTGCTTATGAGGAGTGGACATTGCTTTGTTCTTTTTAGGGATGAGAATTCCAGCAAAATGAGTCACTCCTATTATGATATGCACCATCACCCTTGAATGATTCAAATAACTTAACCAATTTCCCATGCTTTGCCACGAGTTGTAGCCATGATCACCTCTAATGCCGAGATCCTTCATATCGCCTGAATTTAATGTACAATTCTCTTTGTGCGTCATGCTAAACAGGTTCATGTCACTCCAGTCTTCTCTTCCATGCTCATGAGCTGCCCAAGGTACTGCGATATGACTTCCCAAGTCAGGGGAGGGGGAGATATGTAGCCACTGGACACGCGCAAAGGTGATGTAGTGGGTGCTTATGTGTTGAGAGGTGAGGTGGGGCAGGTGGTGGAGGTTGCAGAGCCACATGCTGAGGTGAGGGGGAGGGTGGTTAGGTGCCCAGGAAGGGGTGTTGGAATGAAACGCGACCTAGACCATGACCCTTTTCGCCACTGTGGCCCAGACGATAGTGGCTAAGGGAGAAAAATTCCATGTGTCAAATGTCATGGTAGGGGTGAGTGGAGAGATAATCCATTAACCACTAGCTTGCCTTGCTCCAATTCAATTTCCATGTTATCTTGAGCGTCGGCCAATTGATTATTTTGCCGGAGGACATGGTAAAAGGAGATATTGTGGAAGAGAGTGAGAATTGTCGAAATTGTTTGGAGAATGGCTCTTAAATGGAGGTTTGGGGGGTGGGACCCTTTGCGTACATTCCCTATGATTACATTGGAATCCCCAATCACTGAAAGGGAGTGTATGTTCCTGCTTTTGGTGAGAAGAAGACCTTGGTACAATGCATAGGATTCAACTTTATTATTAGTATATATGCCAGATTCCAATGGAAAGAGAGAACTTGATTTCCTCGTGGGCATATGATGACCCCTCCTGCTCCTGCCACCCCGGGGTTTCCCTTTGAGGCTCCATCGAAATAGAGAATGTGAGTTTGATGTTCATTGCACCAACGCAGGTAATTAGAGTCATCATGAAGCTACTAGGAGGATCTAGGGGGGGAAGGGGAAGGATTGTGGATGGAAGGAAGGGGAAGAAAGAGCAGACCCAGTCATATTCTAAGGTGGAGTTGGGGGTGAAGGAGAGGAATTTGGGCTTAGAAAGGAAAAATTCAGCTAGGAGACCAACAACTTTTTTAGCTACAAGATCTGGGGGAGAACGAAGGTTGGAGAAGATAATTTGGTTTCTGGCGAGCTAAATTTTCCAGCAGATGTACTTGGGTAAGGCTTTATACACTACTTTGAATAGAGGGTTATTTTTGCAGGTGCCCCAATAAAGGGAGGGCCATTATGAAAATAGTTCTCTGGGTTGGGCCGACCATTTGATTCTTGAGTGGAGGTTTTGCAGAGATATTTTCCACACCATGATAGTGAAGGGACAAAGTAGAAAGATGTGCTGAGAGGTTTCCATCACTTTTCCATAGAGTTCACACCTGAAGGGCGCATGTATGTTTCTTTTAAGCAGATTTTCTCCTGTTAGCAAATTGCCATGTGTCAATATCCAACAAAAGGAATTTGCCTTTGGTGGGCTATCATTATTCCAAATAAAGTTCCACAATTTATCTTTAGGGGGGGGATTCAGTTGTGAGAGTAGTTGGGAGTAAACTTGTTTTACAGAGTAGTTTCCATTCCCCCAACCTCTTTGATCTCTTAGGGTGATACGAATGGGAGTGCAGCCTTTTAGAAAAAATTGCAGTTGGTGCGCTGTGTCTTGGAGATTGCTTGGTATATTTTGTAAATTCCATCCGGTCCAATCTCCCGTGTCTGCATTCCAAGAGGAGATATTCCAGATATGTTTTTTTCCTTACATTTCTAGCCAATTGATGAGCGGTCGTAGTTGCATATGCTTCTAGAGGGGTTGTTTGCCCATGATGATGTCAACCCCTATAAGAATCTTTCGACCATTCCTGGGAATCCAGGTGAGTTGACTTTGTAGGAAAGGGATGGAGGTTGAAAGAATCTTCCCTATTGGCGATCCACTGTTCAGAGAGTGATGTTGATCTAGACATCTGAGCCTATCCCCTAGGATATATTTTTCTTTTAGAATTCGCTTCCACTAGTCATTTCTTCCTGAAACAAGGTTCCAGAGATTTTTTTCTCCCATTGCCAAGTTGGAGAGGCCAGGATCTTTGATGCCCAGACCTCCGCTTTCCTTGGGGTGTTTTACAATATCCCACTTTATTAGATGATATTTTTTCTTGTATTTTTTCCCTCCTTCCCAGAGAAAGCACTGAAGGAGGATGGAGATTGAGTTTTTAACATTCTGAGGAGCAAGAAGGGAAGAGAATTGAAAGATGGGAAGAGAAGAGAGAACTAATTTTATTAGGACAGTACACCCCACCAGATTGAGCCAGAAGGCTCCCCAATGATCCATCTTGTTTTTGAGCTTTTCGAGAACTTGGTTCCAGGATGAATTTGATAGAGATTTGAGACAAAAAGGGATGCCAAGGTATCTGACGATTTTCTATTTTTCAATGAGAGGGAAATGGAAGATACTTGCTATTAGATGGGCAGTTCAAAGAGGGGTGTTCCAAGCATAGATATTGGATTTGGCATTATTTATAAGGGCTCTCAAGGCTTGGGTGAAGTTATCTAGAGCAGATTTGAATCTTCTGGCCATCACTAAGGAGGCACCCCCAATGAGGAGAGTGTCATCAGAAAATTGGGAGTGGTTTAATCTCTTCGTCCCTCGAGCTATTTTGATGCCGGGAATGGCTTTGGAGATTCGATCCTTTTCTAGTTGTCTACCTAGGGTTTCAACCATAATTATGTAGAGGAGGGGGGAGAGATGAAAACCTTGCCTTAGCCCTCTGAAGCTTTTGAAGAAACTTGTCAGGTGCCCATTTATCAGAGGGGCTATCCAAGGAGAGGAGATACAAGCTGATACCTAGACTATGAAATCAGAGATAAAACCAAATTTCTTTAGAACTGCAAACAAAAAGGTGTGCCTTACCCTGTCAAAGGCGTTGGCCATGTCGATTTTGATAATCATTCCTTGATCTCCTCACTCCTTGTTGGAGTGGATGGCTTCTTGAACCAATATGATGTTGTCAATCATTTGTCTTTTTTGGACAAAGCCACTTTGATTTGGAGAGATGAGCTTATGCAGGAGAGACTTGATTCTATTGGTGATGACTTTAGTGATGAACTTGTAAGAGACATTGCATAAGGAAATGGGTCTAAATCTAGAGAAGGAAGAAGGGTTGGAATCTTTTGGGATAAGAGATAAAAAAGTGGAATTTGTATTGCCCCCCAATTTTGTGGATTTCTGAACATACTGTATCATCCTTAGGAGATCTCTTTTAATTATATGCCAACATTTTTGGTAAAAATGTGCGCTGAAGTTGTCTGGGCTTGGAGCTTTGTCTGGGTGGAGCTGGAACAAGGCCTCATGAAATTCTTTTTCTGTAACTGCCTGATTTATCTTGGTGTTGTCCTCCTGATTGATAACACTCAGTATGTTTAGCAATAGATCCTCTTGTACGTTGAGGTCTGCAATGCCATCCTCAGTTAGGAGTCATTGAAAATGCAGTTTGGCTTCTGCTTGTATTTGGTGGAATTCATCAGTTTTTGAGCCATCGTCTTTTGTGATTTCCTTCACCTTGTTTCTCTAGAGTCTGGCTTTGGTTTATCTTTGAAAGAATTTTTTGTTTATATCACCTGAGCTTAGCCAAAGACTCCTATATTTGAGCCTCCAATTTTCCTCTTCCTCATGCAGGATTTTTTGATACTCAATGAAGTCTTGTTGTTATTTGAGAAGGAGGGAATGAGTGGTAGGTCCCTCTTCCATTACTAATTTGTTTTCTTCCATTTCTTCCATTTTCCTGCTTTTTTCTTCTTGTTACTTTTCTTTGTTGTGCTTCATCCAGTGTTTGAGGGCCGTGTTGACTCTTTTTAATTTCTATTCCCAGATGTAGTTTGGAGAACCTTGTATCCAATAGGTCTAGATATCTGAGACAATATCGAAAAAGAAAGAGTCGAAAGCCCACAGGGGGTTGAATTTGAAGGGGATGGGGCTAAGGTTGTCAGGAGGGGAAAGGGTGAGAGTGATAGGTCTGTGGTTAGAACCAGTCTAGGGGAGAATGCGAGAGTAGGGTAGAAGGGATTCATCAAGGAAGGAGCTGCTTAAGAGAAACCGGTGTAGGTGAGCTGTTATGTGGCCCGACCTGATTCATCTGTTTGACCAAGTGAAACAACCATTAGAGGGTTTTATGTCAAGAAGATGAAAGGAGGATATAAGATCCTCGAGATGCTCATGAGTGGGGTCCCGTACTCGAGAACCCCCTTNGAAAAAAAAGGGGGTTCTCGAGTACGGGACCCCCTTTTTTTTCTTTATGATGGAGGGTGGTGTTGAGGTCTCCAACTATTATTAGATCTTTGAGGTCAATAATTTCTTACATGTTTTGAAGAGAGGACCAACGATCGATTTTCTCATGATAGCTTGCACAGGCATATAAATATTGAAAATAGTCAAAATCTTACCTTATGGGAGATGGAGAAGTGAAGTTTTAATCTAGTGGATCGTGGACTGCCGGGAGTGGAGAGAGAAGATATTGGGATTCCATAGGGTGCAGATTCCCCCTGAGGCTCCTCTTGCGCTGATTGCTACTCCTTTGCATTTCGCGAGATGTAACTACTATCTTGAAGGATATCAATATCCTTCCTTTTTGTCTCTTGGAGTAGGAGGACTTGAGGATTTTCTACTTTTATTAGATCATGTATTAGCAAGAGATTGTTCTAGCTCCCTAGTCCTCTGCAATTCGAGGAGATTGCTTTTATCATTTAGAAGGCTTGGAGTTTCCCCCTTTATGGGGGTTGGATCCACTTTGATTCCTGGTCTACCTTGTTTCTTTCCTGGCATGCTGATCCAAAGTTGTTTGCTTCCCGAGTTCGATTTCCTTCCTGGCCGAAGCTTCCCTTTTGTGCAGGTTTGACTTCTGTCCAACTTTTCTAATGGGAGAAGCATGTGTATCTGAGTCATAGTTTTTGTCTGATCTTTGCTCTAGTTCGTCATCCTCAGGAAGAGAAGACAGATGAGAGGGAGAATGCTGTGCGAAGGGGGGGATCAGAGACTTAGGTGGATGCATTAGAAAGGGGGGAGGTGGGGGAGTGAGTTGCTCTTCAAGAGATGGCCCTTGTGTCGGGATGAAAATGGAAGATTCAAGATCTTGTGAGGTATTAGGAGGGGAGCCGTGGGGATGGATTTATTATTTGAGCTGTACTTCTACTACTTTTTCATTTTGGGTTGCTTCCACTGATCAACTTCTTTGGTCGAGCTGTCAGGAGGGGATTTAGGACAATGTTTCGCAAAATGTCCATACTCATGACAGATTTTGCATTTGAAGGGCAGTTGTTCGTAATCAATTTGCTGCAAGTAGTTCCATTTATCCAAGGTGAGGTTAATAGCTTCCGGTAGACCTTTTTCCAGATCTACTTCTACACATATGCGTGCACAGGATTGGAGGCCATCTTTAGGTTCTGCTCGATCTATGTACTTTCCAAGTGTATTTCCTATAGCTCAAATAGTTTCTCTATTCCAACAATGCAGAGGAAGGAAGGGGAGGTGAACCCAAAATGGTACTGCATTAGGAATACCATTCTCAGGATTAAAGTTTGGGGTCCAGCTATTGAGGTACATACCTCTAGAGCCCATAAAGTACGGTCTGCTTCGGAAGATGAGATCTTTATCTGTTTTATTTTCGAACAGAAAGGCAAAGAAGCCTCTTCCACAAAGAAAGTGTGAGAGATTTCCTTTCAGATGGGGTTTCCAGTTCTTTTTGATCCAGATCGCCATAGCCTGCAGAGAAGGCTAGATTCCCGTAAACTATCCAATGAGTGCCTGTTCTGCAAATTTTAGGGCAAGGGTTCTGGATCTTCCTTGGATCTGAACCGAAGGGATATGATCCAATTTTTTCACAAACTTTGGAGGAGTTTGTTTGTTTGTCTTGGGAAGAGAGGAAATAAGTGAAGCAAAATCCTAAACATCTTTGAGGGAGATGGAGGGAGAGGCAGCGGGAGGCCCCCGAGCCTCTCCAGGAGAGGTGGGCATGCGTGCAGGAGAGGGAGGTCAGAGCATGCGTTGTTGGATTCGTACAAAATCTACAAAAATCTTAGATAGAAGAGGTAGTCATAAAATTTCTAAGAAAAATCAAGTTTTACACCTCGATATTACAATTTTTATTTTATATTAATCTTATTTGAGTGTTTGACACCTAGTCTTGCTTTCTTTTGACTTTACAAGTGCATGTTTTTGTTTTTAAATATTTATATTGTGAAGATAAAGGTATACACTTATGATTTAACACCAACGCACACATTTAATGCAAAGTTATATCCCTTCATTAGCTCGTTAAAAAGTCCCCTCACTAGCGCTTTAAAAAGTGAGTGTGCAATCATTTGCAAATGAAATGAATGTCTTCAGTGAGATGGGTGGTGAGTAATATATATATTTATTTAGGATGGTGGTGAATCAGGGATGATTTTAAGGATGGACATTTATTTTAAAATGTAGAAACCTTGGCGAATCTTACAAATCCTTCATATGTCAACTATAAATTATTGGCGATATTTTTGTAAAAATATTCAATTTTCTAAGGATTTTATACAGTTTTTATAAAATTCTGGTGATTTTTAAGGTAAAATAATTTTATCCTATAGAATTTGGGCGAATTATTTTTAAAATAGTGAATCTCGTTTTTGGAAAAACCATGGAAAATTAGCCCATGAGTGAAATTTAGCCCCTAAAATCATCCTTGGTGGTGATAAATCAATTTTTCTTTTTAACAAGAACGGGGGAATTTATTTTATAAAAATAGTTGTAAGAGATTCGTGGCAATGAAAAGTACATCTTTATCATATGTTTGATTCACTATAAGCAAGTATATTCAAGAAATTACACATAATTTTTCAACATCTTTGGGATAAAAACTCAAAAGGTATCTACCATTGTAAATTTTGAAAAAAACTCCTAAAATACAAACCATTTTACAAAACATAGACTAAAGGAAAGAGAGGTTCATAGATTTAAGGGATATAATGATTGGACCAATGTTGATCGACCCATAAAACCCCCAATTTTAATTTGATTGCCATGTTTTCCATTGCATCTGCCTGCTTATTATTATTATTGCATAGAATCTGGAAATATGAAATTTCTTTCATCTTTGTGGATTCATGTCACACTCTGGAGAGAATAGATTTTAGACTATAATCATCTTGCGAATGTTTTATCATATCTCTTACAACTATGGTGGAATCCCTATTTACAATTAGTCTCCAGATATTCCTTTTTGCTACTATTGGCCCTTGACCAAGTTTTGAGGAATACTTGGTCATATTTGACAGTTTTTGGACATCGACACCCTATCAAAGATGGAGCACCAGGCAAATCAGAGATCACGGGATATCGGCCCACTTTTGGGGCCCTTTTAGGGTTTTGGGTTAATGTAATGGGAAAGGGATGTCAACCCATGAGTTTACCCATGTTTAGGCCTATGTTGTAAAGTATAAATAAGTAGCTAGGTAATGTAAGAAGAGCTGATGGCTTAGTGCTAGTAAGTAGATCTGTGTGATCAAATGTAAATTCTCTGTGGATGATTGTGAGAGGCTTGCAGAGCTGAGTGCAAGTGTTCTAAGTGTTGAGTGCACAGATTGGAAGAAGGCTTTGTGCTATATCTACTCGGGGAAGGAGGATCTGGCAAGGTGCACACATATCTCTTGTCCTATGCAGAGTACAAGTTGGGCCTTGTGCCATAATCAAATTGACCAAATCTAATAAATAAGAAGAAGACTTTGTGGACATAGCCCCAGGGTGGGGGTGAACCACATAAACCTATGTGTCATGCTTTGTGCTGTTGCTTCCTTGTGTTTTCATTATCTTGCTAAGTGCTATGCCATGATTAGATAGATTTGCTTATGCTTTATGATTCACTAGATGTATATGAATAGTATATCTGATGTGTATGAGGATTCTTAGCGCTGATCTATAGGATCTAATATGTTTTTCTGTTGCTAAGCACTGAAATATCTTATATCTGAGCTAGTACTGCGACGTTCTGTCTTAACTGGGAAGTACAATAAGGGTAAATAGTGATGAATGAATGGTGCTAAGTGCTATGTAAAGGATATAATCAAAGATCTGTGTCCCAGCTAAGGTTGTAGACACCTAAGTCTTGCAACCACCCCTGCCTCTACCTCGGGTGAGACTTCATCTGCTTCACAGGTGTTGCCGAAAGGGCCGATAGTTAGGGATTTGTTGGTGTGCTCTTGAGCTTTGAACCCTGGGTTTGCCCCTATGCCAACAGCTACAAGTTTGAGTCCTTGAAGTATTGGGTAAGCTTCTACATGAATATTTGTAAGAACTCATAATCCCCAACCATATGACAATTCCAATGTCCCTCTAGGATAAAAAAGGATTCCCCCCACTCCTGCCTCCCCTAGATTCCTTTTTGAAGCACCATCAAAGAAAATAATATATTAATGCTACTTGGATCTCCAAAGATGGAACTCACTTGCATTCATTCGAAGCTGCCAGATAGATCTGAGAAGAGGATTTATTCATATTTTTATTAATTGAGATGGATAAACTTGAAATTGATGGATCTGTTTATGTTCATCATCCTTCCATGAAAGGTTTTCCAAGAAATTTAGACCTTTTGAATTCATATACTCTACTAGAAGTCCCTTTGTTTTCACTACAACTTGAAAGACTGGATCGAGCTCTTCCTAAGGATGGTTCTATTCCTTCTGAGCCATATTTTCCAACAAATGTACTTTGGAAGAGTTGTCCAAAGTATTTTGAAGAGATTTTTGTTATTGAAAGATATTTTTTTATCTTTTCACCCTTCTTATGAACATGTCTTTCCAATTGGTTGACATATCCATTCTAAAAGGAATTTTTGCAAAATCTTCTTTCCATATAGTCTTTGCATATGCACATTCCAGGAAAAGACGTTGAATATATTTTGAATAAGAAAGACCCAAAACACACTTGGTGGGACCTTGAATTCCTTACTTGATCAAATTATCTTCAGTAAGTATTTTCCCATGTGCCATTGACCAACAAAATATGTTTATCTTTGGCAATCCATTCAAATGCCAAATGTATTTTTAGATGCTTGATCTCTACAAATGGGGTTGTGATTGTAGCACATGATGGTATCCTCTTTTAAAGTTGTAACCCCTTATTCCTTAACCTCTATGATCAGAATAAGATAGGTTTTTGGGTGCAATTCCTTTCAGATTGTTAAGCAAAATGTGGACTACATGAATTAGATGAAGTGGGCAATCGTTGAAATTCCACTTTAACCATTTTTCTGAAGATGCTTCCTAAGGAGAGATATCAAAAAGAGTTTTTATATTTTCCCCTTCCATCCAATTTCTAAGCTCTTCCAACTCTACTATATTTTCCGGTGGTTCATTACCCGGGATATTATCCATCCAAATTGAGACGAGCTTCCCATTCTCTCACACCCACATTATTTTTTCCCGAATCAATGGAGCAATAACTTTAAACAATTTAGGATATTGGATCCTTTCTTGTTCTATATGTTTTCCTCTATTCATCATAATCTTCTTATTGAAAAGTGATTTTCATGAAGCACTTTTTTCCACCAATTGTAGCTTCCAGATATCAACTTCTAGGCATTTTTTGTGCCCAAGGCTAGATTTACCAGGAAAGGTTCTCTTATACCCAAACCTCCATACTCTTTAGTAGATATGACTATATTCTAGTTAATGAGATGAAATTTCTTTGTGTTTGTTTTCCCCCCTTGCCAAAGGAATTTTCAAATTTCCCGAGAAACATGTTGCATCACTCCCTTTAGGGATAGCATTGTTGAACTCTAGAAAATAAGAAATTCTAATAAAATTGATTCTACTAAAACTACTCACCTTGTAGGGTTTAGCCAATGTGCTCCCCATTGGGAAAATTTTCATTTAATTTTGTCCAAGATATTTTTCCAAGAGATGATGGGATTGATAAACAAATTGGCACGCTGAGGTATTTAAAGGAAGTCCAGTGTGTTTATTTTCATTCCAACCATAAATTTGGCATTTGTTGTTATTGATTGCTCCCCTAGAGGAGTCTAGAAACATATTGTTGATCGAAACGACTGTCTTACGGTATTTAATTCAACCTCACGAGGATAAATCCCCCTACATTTTAAAAGAGGTGGTACTCCTCTATTTCAAATAACTTGCAAGAACACCAAAAATACCTAAGAAAGGACTAGGATTCATTCTAAAAAAAAATATCCACATGTAAAAGTACCCAAGATGGACCAGGTATCTTACATAAAGCAAATACTTACAATATGTTACAATATTTGTAAACCAAAATAATATACATCAACATAGGAGGACATTTCCATCACAACATTCATCAAAGTAGAACACAATATTCAATAAAGGAAATGAAAGTATGGACCACATATATCAGAGAACTCTAAATGATCATTCCAATTGAACTCAATAAATATTTTGATAGACACACATTTGAAATCTCATTCTTAAAATTAAAGTATTAAAAAATCAATAATGTTATGTCCCGAACTAGTTCTCTGGGAACCTAAAAAAATAATAGATTTCTTAAAAAGATAAGCAGTAATGTTTGGGGTTACAAATAAAATAAATTGTGTTTTTCCTTCAAAGAGGACTAGGATGGGGATCCTGCGGACCATAAAATGAAAGAGTGACCCGGAAGAAAAAATAAAATAGTCAAGGGTTAGCCTTAGGTTTCACAGGATGCTGGGAACAAAAAAGGAAAAATGACAACTCGCTGAAGAAGAAAAATGGTGGAAGCAAAACAAGGTTACTACTCGGCTTACTGCGATGTAAATTTTTTCAAACCCTTCATTATCTTGTTGAGGTGTCTTTTGTAGATTGTTGTTTTTTTGTTGGAGGTGGCACAATTTCTCTAACTGCTTCTTGTTGATCTATCTTAGTTATATTAACTAATGATTTTGTTAACCATTCTTCTATAGAATCCCTCATCAAAGCAACCATTATTTCATGTTTGTTTTTTATTTCAAATAATTCATTCTCCAATCCTGTTAAACCAATGCTTAATTGGTGCAACATGTCTTCAAAATCATAATTCTTATTTATATATTGGACAAGCCACCTCTCTACATCTTTTTCAAAGAATTCAACCGATCCATTAAATTCATTTGCCCATGCAAATTTTAATGTTTCTAGTTGTTCTAATAGTTTCTCTTTAGAAAAAAGTATGGTATCCATTAATAAATTAGGGCCATCTAATTCTTTGGTAAGATCAATAAGTTTTAGAAATATGTCACCCCTCTTGGTTTTAATAACATCCAACTCATACAACAATTCTCTTAAACATTTGATTATTTTAAGCCAACAAGCATTAATCTACTTTATTTGGATATTGGAGGGAATGTTTTGTTATTTTCTATGTGTGTCTCTCAAGCTTGAGACTTTTGTTGCAAACATTCCCACTGCTTCTTTATAAAAACCTTCATCATTTTCTAAGTCTTTTTGGAGATATTCCTTAAAGTGCATAATCCTTGTTGAAAAGCTAGTTGAACTCTGTGCTAATTCTCAAATTTAAAGGATTAGGTCTATTATCTTCAGAATACCATATCCAACATATTTTCTTACAACCAACAATATACTAGATGAACGCCTCAATTTTGGGTTGCTTTCTTGGACATCTTCAAGGGTAAGTATTGGTTGAACTACAATTATAGGTTCAACAAATAATGGTTTTGGAATTAAAGCTTTCTCCAATTCCTTTAGAAATGAATTTTCTTTCTCAATATCAAAAATTGATTCCTTCAATGCTTCCCTGGTTGCATCGTAAAATTGCATGATTTTCGAGGGTGGAACCCCCTGAAAATTGATTTTGATTTCCATTTCTTAGCAACTTTCTTATTTTTCTTATTAACTTTTTCTATTAACAATTTCTTAGAATTCTTGTGGTAGGTCACATGGTGAAGTGTAATAGACTCTTCTTCAAATATTTTTTGAGTCTTTGGAAACCATATACTCAACAATTTCCCTAGTTTCCATCAATATTTTCTCTTACCAACTGGGTTCTTATATTACTTCATCTACTTCCATGGCTCTGGGACTTTCTTCAATTTCAGGTACACCTAAATTTGTTTTTTTTTTTACTTTTGCTTTTTCTTTTTTAATGGAAGTGTGTACAACATAATATTTTTCCAAATTTTTCTTTGTAGGGTATTTATCACCACCGTAATTTTAATTCCCAATGGATATTCTTCTTTGTTCTAGATGACTACTTCTGTATTTTTTTTTTTTTTTTGGTATAAGTACCCCTTTGTGAAATATTAGGTGAATTAGGGTTCTTCTTGGTTGCCTCTCCACCCTTCTGTCTATAGAACTCATTAATGCTTTCCATTTCTTCAACATCATTGAGGGTTTATTCAATACAGGCCTCAGGGACATTTTGGTTGTCTCCTCCTCCTCCTCCTTCGAATTGTTCAAACTTAAAAAAATACTAAGAGTATCCAACTAGGGACATGTGTGTAGAAAATAAGTGTTTAGGGTCAAAACCCTTGATGAATTGAGCTTATTTTAAACCAATTTGATCCAATTGAACAACAAATTCATCTAAATTGGAAATTTTCTTAACAACTATTTCCCCAACCCTCCATGGAAATGGAATAAATTGTTTCTTTCTTTTTTCATTGAAATAGTGTGCCCAACATTTATACTATCTGCACACCTCTATGATAAAGAGTCGATAAGACACATAGAAGGGTAACAAGAAGGTTTTCCCATGGAATCCAAATAGTCTCAAAAGACTAAAATCCTCCAAAGTTTCAAAAATTCCTTTCTCCGAGAAACAATGCAGCCTCTAGTGACAACCTCGATGTAGTAGGGCCATGAATCAATTTTTTGAAAGAAAATATAAAACCATTTTGGACCCCGTAGAAATTATATTGGGATTTATGTCTCCATAAATTTGTGTACCATACAGAGGCTAGTTACACCTTGAAATCAACATTCCTTTCCCTAGGAAACTCTTCAAATATGTGACAATAGGAAATAACATAGATCAAATAAGAAGTCATATAAAATTTTCTATTTTTTCTTAAGATACCCAGCTGAAACGATATCTCATTTGAGACAATTCAGGCCCAATCAATCATAGCATCTTCATGAACATCAAAATGAAGAATGTAAACAATGTATTTCGGCACAGAGATCGTGGAATCTAGTCCAATCATTTGAGAAAAAATCCAAGCAAACTCTTTGTATGGGTATTTCAAAGAACTTACCTCAACCTAAGAGGAATTGTTGTCAACTCTCGTGCTGGTGAGATAATTATTGAGGAGATTTGCTTCTCCTTGGTTTTCCTTGAGAAACTCATCCACTTCCTCATTCTTAAACAACACAGTGGGGTTTGGAAGTCACAACATTTTCTTGAATAATGAGGGAGTCAAAAAGATTGGCAACTTCCATTGGATTTGAACAATTATTCTTTCTATGTCGAACTTATCTATGCACCAAAGTACCATTTATTTGAAGTCGGTCACCTCAGGAACATAGTCGACCAATGTTATTCCTCAATTCTAAACCTTATTAATTTCCTTCTTTGTGGAGGAAAGAGCCAAATACCACTTTTAAGCTTGCAACCATTGGAATTGATGATCTTCTCATCCAAGAGTGTTAAGTTTGTTTCCACTATTGGACACACCGACTACACTGAGAGGGGGGGGGGTGAACAATGTAGGGCTCTTTTTCCCAAAACTTCCCTTTCATATAACTCATTGGTTAGCAATAACCATTAAATCATTACTTATTGCTATCATTTATAAACAGTTAAATGTGAGCATACATCAACAACATATCAAAAATAAATGATCACCACAAGGAACACAAGATGTATGCACAATTTTCTTTTTATTACAGACTATAATCCTTGGGTTTATCAGCAACAACTAAATAGAGTACAACTCTACAAGAGCACAAAATCTATAATGCAAGACTCAGCTTACAACCTCAGTACCAACTGAGATGAGGCAACAATCCTCAACAAATATCAATCTGTCAATAGGTACGTGACATGTCGGTAGTGCAACATGCATATGTACGCGCCCTACCAATAGTACAACTCGCGTATGTACGTGGACAGTCTATACTACAACCTGCATATCACATCTAAGTACTTAGGGTTTTCTCTTCAAGATGAACTCATATCCTCTTCAACCTTCAATCACATTCTCTTTTGTATTTCATTGTCCATTCTGACCCATAACCACTCACAACACATCCAAGCTCTCCAACAACTTACTCATGCTCCTCAACCATACAATATGAATGATACTCAATCATGTATAAGAAATCATCATATTATGGAAATTATATCAGTACTGAATCATAAGAGTGTTGCTCACTCTATCAACCAACACAAATCACATCATGACAACCATACCAATAATTATTTAAGCATTCACTACACAACAAGCAAGAGTATCCATCAAGACAACAATGTAACCATACCAGAATTTCTATGGAAGATCTGAGCCCATAGAATGCATATCTAAAACCCACTTCAGTATTCAATAGCCTGTCATCAGCTCACACATTAGCCTTCATGACTTCATCCACTGTACGTGCCCTATCCTAATTCAGCCCACGTATGTACACGCCCTGGCTCACTGCAGCCCGTGTATACCTCATTAACTAGGGTTTCTGAACTTCCAAGACTTTTGTCATCATGATCTCAGACTTGCCAAAACTTTGATGTGTCCATGAGATCATCCAGATCTCCTCTCTCCCAGAATAGATCTTCAACACATGCTTAAGAGATGCACAAGAGATACATTTTCACAAGAGACCCTTGACTCTTATTTATACTCTCCAAGTAGCTTCTTTAGAAGCATATTCTAGGTCACTTAATCTATTTCTAGGTCACTTAACCTATTTTCCTCATTTTATGGTTAACCACTTTCCATAATTAGAAAGTTCTCCAATTTAAATATTCCTCCTTGACTTTGTTACCTCACTTTATAATCTTCTTTGATTTTGTCACTTCATTTTATTATTTAAATAATCCTCCTTGACTTTGTCACTTTTCTTTACCATTTAAATAATAATTTCTTCTTTGCAATCTCTTTGACTTCTTTGACCTTTTGGGGCTTCAAGCCTGCATATGAGGTTCCTTCATCTTCATAGGGCCATAACTCTCAAACCATGAGGAGTTATGTGACATTCCACATACCACCGGAAATGGAATGACAAGCACTATCAATCTAGGATAGTTTCACTAAAAAATTCACTGATCTTCATCTTGTTATTCCACATATAAGCATGGGCTCTCCAACCATACTTCAAGGATAACTCAACTGCAAAGTGTCTTCCTGTGAGGGATTTCACCATAAGGAGACCACTTTGGAGTTCATCCATTTGTACACCTTATCAACCATTATAAGACAATAATGATTCATCTTTACATCAATCCAACAATGCATCATATACAAATGTCAACTCATTGATCCATTTTCATCTATGCATCATGACAACATATGACTATGATTCCACTTGACATGAATCAATACATACTTCATCAATATACTATGATAAGACATACATCAAGCCTTTGACCTTTGACATCATTCAATCATCCTTTGGCATCAACCAATTCCTTGACATCAATCTCTTGACATCAATTAATTAAACCTTTGACATCAATGACAACATGATCCAACATCCACAATACAAGTCTTTTCTTCTACTTGACATGTCTTTACACTAATTTCCCTTTTACAAATAGGCCACTCCTTTTGATATAACCTTTTTACAACATGGAATTTTAATTATTTAATAAATTTACCACGTAAATCCTTGATTATCAACTTCTATAGATCTTATTTCAATGTTGCTAGCTTGCACGATCGGATTTTGAATTTATTACATAGCTTTATGAAATCTTCTCCACTTAATAATAGTATTTAGGTTCACACAAGTAGCAGCTCACATGGTGGAGGGGAAGTAAATGCCATTAGGAATGGTGATGTGATGTCGGGAAACATGAAAAATGGTTAAGTATGAAAGTGCAAAGTGGGAAATGGAAAGTGCAATATGATGAGTAGGATTGTGGGATGCGGCACTGCGGGTGTGGAGAGTTGAAAAGATAAGAAAGGGGGAATTCCACATTAATAATGGTAAAATAAACTAAGTATAAGAAAAATACAATTTTGAGGGTCGTGGAAGTAGATGAGTCATTTTTTAGGAAGTGGGATTGTGGGTTACGAGACACGGGCATTGGGAAAAAGGTAAATGGAATGGAAGGTTTCCCTGCATCTGCATTCTAGAAAATTGGCTAAGTATAAAAAGGTAAGCGATGAATTCTAGAAAATTGGCTAAGTATAAAAAGGTAAGCGATGAATTATACATGACGTGGAAATAGAAGGGGTCATTTTGAGTGTCGTGCATTTGCAAGTTGTGGGACACGAGAATTTGTGAGGTAGGGGTGGACTGGTATCCTGCAACATGTAAATATGACTAAGCGTCGGGATTGTGAAGTAAGAAAAAGTGAATAAGTATGGATTTGCGGGTTTGCAGACCTACGAACTTGATAGTAGCCCGATCTACAACCCACATTTCAAAGAGAAAAATGACTAAGTAAATAATGTACAAGGAATATAGAAAGAAAATAAGAGACTAAGGGTGGATATGAATGTACCAATGTTGATCAACGAATGTAGATCAACACATGTCAAGAATGAATTTAAATATCCTTGCCATTATAGTTGAGGAACCACCTAAGAGTAGTGTATCATCTACAAATTGTGAGTGATTAATACTCTTTACTCCCCTAAATATCTTGATTCTATGAAGATTTCCATATCTTCTTTTAGCTTCTATTTTTCTACCAAGTGACTCTGCCATAATAATATATAAGAGAGGGGAGAATGGGTAACCTTGTTTGAGACCTCTTGTCCCTTTGAAAAATCCCCATGGCGTCCCATTTACTAGAGGGGAAATCCATGAAGTTCCAATGCATGAGGATATCCAACAAATAAACAAGGGACTGAAATCAAATTGACAAAGAACATAAAGAAGAAAATAATGTCTAACTCAATCAAAGATGTTATCCATGTATATATTTATAATCATATATTTATGTTTGTTGGATTGGCTGGTGTGAATGGATTCTTGGACAAGGATGACATTATCCACTATCTACATTCCTTCCATAAACCCCCCTTGAAATTCTAATATTATTTTGGGGAGGATCTTATTCAATCTGTTAACTATGATTTTACACGGAATTTCGTATGATGCATTACAGAGAGAAATGGGTTAAAATCTAGACCAAGTTGAAGGATTTGCTTCTTTTGGGATAAGAGCCAAGAAAGTTGAGTTTTTTCTACCTCCCATTTTCCAAAAATTTTGTACATATTGTAACATTATTTTAAGATCCCATTTGATGATGTTCTAGCAGACTCGATGGAAATGTATAGTAAATCCTTTTGGTCCAGGGGCCTTGTCGAGTTCTAGTCCCCAAATTTCTTCTATGATATATTCCTCTGAAATAATTTTGACTATATCCTAATTCCCTTCTTTAGAAATAAGAGAGGGGATGTTTTCTAACATGGTTGTTGTGGTTTTGGGATTTTCCCCTTCTCTTTTTGAATAGAGTCTCTCAAAATGTTATTTTGTTGCTTGCTTGATCTCTTGAAAGTTGTTTAGCACTACTCCATCCTCTTTTTTTGTTTCCTTTACATTGTTCCTTTGTTGCATTGCATTTTCTTGTTTATGAAAGTATGAAATATTCCTATATCCCGGACTTAGCCAAATAATTTAGGATTTTAATCTCCACATTTCTTCTTCTTGTCTGAGAGCTTACTGATATTTTTGGAAAGCTTTTGTCTCTTGAAAAATGAGTTCCCTTGAGACGTTTTTTTCTCCATACTTCCTTTAATTTTGTATAGTTGACTTTATATATCTTCTTTTTATTTACTCGGGGGATAAAATGTTGGACTACGATTGTCATTAGACCAAAACCTACATGCGTTAGTCTCCACCCCAATAGTTGGAGTTAGGATCCACGAGAGGGGGTTAACACATGTCATGAAACTCGTAGGAAGTGCTAAACCCAATGTCCAACAATATCCCCCCAAGCATGTGCTAGGTGAGTTTTGAACTCGAGACATGTCACTCTGATACCAATTTTTGGACTATGATTTTCATTAGACCAAAAACCACAGGCGTTAGTCTCCACCATAATCGTCGGAGTCGGTATCCATGAGAAGGGGTTAACCCATGTTGTAAAACTCGTGGGAAGCGTTGAAACCAATGTCCAACATTGAATTTGTTCTTTACCTAATATTTTAGTGCCAACTTGACTACCTTAAGCTTCTATCCCCATATAGAAATGGAGGATCCAATTACCCATTCACTCCATTCTTTAGAAATCAAATCAATTATCTCCCTTTGTTTAAAAAATAGATGGTTAAATCTAAAAGGTATTGGACCATAGTTTGGCATATCTTCCATAACTATAATGATAGGGTGATGATCTGAAGCCTCCTAGGGAAAGATTTTGGAGGAAAATAAACGATTTGAGAGAAGAACTTCCTCTGGGATCCCCTTTTCCAAGTTTACTTCTACACATATTCTACAATAGGTGAACATGTGTTCCTTTAGATATGTCCTATCAATAAATTTCCCCAAAGAGTTTCCTATAATTCTCATGATATCTTCATTCCAACAATGTAATGGAAAATGTGGTAGTCTTACCCAAACAAGGATGGTTGTGGGAATTTCATGTTATAAATCAAAATCAGGCTTCCAATGATTCATGTACATGCATCTTGTTCCATAAAAATAAGTCCCACTTCTGAATATTAGATCCTTTCCCTCCTTATGTTAAAAAATAAAGGCATAAAATCCTCTCCCACATAAAAAATGGTTCAGATTTCCTTTGATCAAGGGTTTCCAATTTTTCTATATCTAGTTTGCAATTTCTTGAGGCGATGGCCAAATCCCAATAAACTAATGAATCAATCCCTTAGAAGCCATTTCCAAATCCATGTTGTGAGAGGGGGACGTTGGAATATATATCTTTCACACTTTGTCAAGTTCCTTAACAAAATGATAGGGATGGGATTTGGACGAATTTCCTAATGATTTGATTAATCCATGAAAAAATGCTTCAAGATATGGAGGGGGCGAGGTGCCCCCTCCAATCAAGGGATCCATAGTTGTAGGGTTTTTCATGTTCACTCAGTGGAGAGGGATATAGACTCGCATACACTCTAGACACTAGTGATAGACCAAATTAGATTTATAAATAGAATACTTTTTTTATTATAAAAAAATTGTGATATCATATGAATATTGATTTTGATATTTATTATGGTTCATCAAAATATTTTTTAGATTTTTTTATTTATTTATGTTCATATAAAAATATAAAGTGGATTTTATATCCCAAAAATATAATGAAAAGTAATAATGGATAATAGTTGATTATATTAGAAAAAAATAGTAAAAAATAAAGGAGAAACGAGTCCTTGAATACTATTAAATGTTGAAGTTGAAAAACTAGCACAATGATCCAACATAGTGAACATTTTAGCTTTGCTTCAAATCCAATTTTCTTTTGTATTCAAATATTCTAACTTTTCCTTCAAATCCACTTCATTATTTGTAAATAATTAAAATGTGAAACATTGAACTTTAAATAATTATACATATAAGTGTGAGGGTTATCTCAACTGATTGTTGTCAATATTGTCGAGTGTTTGGTTAATTCCATGCTAATAAGTACCTAGTTTGAATTCCAGTAGGTGAGTGTTGATGTGTTTTCCTAGCACCCATCAGCTAGATGATTGGGGTGCATATTTGAACCTATCCCTCTTTAAAATGGAGACAACAAATTTTCAAATTTGGAAAGTGCCAAGTAACCCTCACTTGTTGATCATGAAGACCCAACAAATTTTAAAACAACTTCAGTATTTTCGTTCTTCATCATGAAACTCTAACATGGATGGTTTCTCTTTTAAACAAAAAGAGAAGAAAATAAAAAGATACTAAAATAAGGAAATTTCTTATGTCCATATTCTCACTGAATAGCCTTACATGTCAGCTTCATCTAACATTTTACAGAATCTAAAACAAAGGTCATATGCCCAAGATATGCCAATTTCCTCATTACTCTACCCCCACATTACTTACCCTCATTTTCCTTACTCACCATACGCCATTTCCTCACACTCAACACTCCATACTTAGTCATTTTTCATTTTCCTTCACTCAATACTTAGTCATTTTCTTCATTTTCCTTCCTCTTTACTCTTCATACCTCTCTACTCTCCATACTTAATCATTTTCACTAATATCCATACTCCTATACTTAGTACTCTCCATACTCCTATACTTAGTCATTTTCATGAATGTGGATGTAGGATTCCTTCCCTAATATTCACCTTCTACTCCTAACCCCACAACCCATATTTACACAATCCTAATTTTGCACCTCCATTTCCACATTACCCTAATTGCACCCTCATGACTTAGATAAGTTTACTAATTTTTACACATAGTTTTTACTAAGTCTTACACTTATTTTATTTTTTACTTTTGAATGTGGATGAAAAAGCCTATATTATAATTTATATACATCACCTAACCCACAGGTCCACAACCCCGCAAGTGTCTCCATACTTAATCAATTTTACTACTTCCCAACACTTAGATAATTTTATGTTTTTACTAATTTTTATATGCAAAATTTTCAATATTATTCATCATTTATTATCCTAAGTTTCTTCCTCCCATTCCTTTGGCATATTGGGATACATGGAAGTGGAGTGGACCTATCACATTGGGACATGTGGTAGTGAAGTGGACCTACCCTTGGGTGACACTTGGATGGTATTGGTTGGACAAAGATGACTCAACAATGACTTGGCATGATGACTAGGTGATGATGTGGCAACCAAAAGCTACACTGTGCACAATCTCTGAAGGGTTTCATAGTTCTTTCTATTTCACACAAAAATAATATGGGGGTGCATTTTGCTTATAAACATGATCTGAGAACTATTTCACAATACATGGGTGATAAATGGGGTGGATTAAAAATCAAGGGCTCAAAATTCATGTGGATAGATCAACGCTTGTTGAATCTCTATCTTCCGGAGGCCATAACTTTTAATCTCAATGTCAAAATTTAGAAAACGAGAGCTCGCTGGAAAAATAGAGACACAATTTTTTTTTTTGAATTGGTTTCATGGACATAATCATAACTATCATTCCCTAAAAGATAAATTACAATTGGGACTATTTTCTATCTTGGTGACAAATTATTTCTGGAAAATTGTTTATTGAAAGAAATTCTTGAGCTTCTAAAGTGGGTCCCAGTTGATGGCATGGATATCTAAGTTTACATTCATAAAGGGGAAAAACAACCCTATTTGAAAATTGATTCCAAGAAGATGAAGAAAATATTATAAAAGAAGATATGAAAGGAATTCAAAAGGTTGTTGGTAGTCGAGGGTTTTTGTAGCAGTGGAGAGTTTGCAAGAAGCAAGTTTTGCTTTTCCAAGATTTTGTGAATTAGCCTGCTTAACCTTCTTCCTCATATTTCTTTATCCTTGATTCTTTCCATGAATTTTTCCATGTACGTTTGTAAACAAGAGATATGAATCTGATCAACTCTTTCTCTTGATTCTTCTTATCATTTTTCATGATATTTCAGATCCAAAGGAGTAAAATACCTCCTTATAAAAAGGAAAATGTAGTTTAATTTAGTTTATATAATTATCATTGATATCTTGTTGAGGTTGTTTCATCCCTCTTGTTTCAAACATTGTTAAACTTGTTACATTTAAGATATTATTATTAATTCCTCCCTCAAAGAACTATTCAAGTGTCATGTTATTTTTATCAATCTCTGTGGTGATGTATCAATGGATTCTTGAGGAGATGATTCTTTACAAACTCATTTGATATTTATGCATAAGTCCTGTAAGGTTCTTTTATGACCTATCCATTTTACTTTTTTTTCATCTTGAAAAGTCATAGTTGATTCTAGATTCACATTATTTTAAAAGGAAGACATAATATCTATTGAAAGAAGATTCCAAACCCTGTAGATACAAATATTCGTAGACATATTTTTTTCTTTTTCTTGAACAATATGATGTGCTTGACAAGTACATATGTATATAAGAGTTTGTACATCTGTATATAAGAGTTTGTACATCTGTATATAAGAGCTTGTACATCTGTATATAAGAGTTTGTAGATTTGTATAAAGGAGTTTTATTGGAATATTTGTTAAGGTTTTTTATTTCATGCATCTAAGTTCATAAGAAGAATCTTCCATATATCAAGAAAGAGGAGTAGTGCCTCTATAAAAAAAAAGGGGGATTTATCCTCATTATGTTATCTTAAAGACCTTAAAATCGTCTTTCAAATAAACAGTGAGGTGCACTAGTATTTTCCGACAATTTTACTAGGGATGTTATCCACAAAAGTGGTGAAGCATATCTTACGTTTCCCTATCGTATTTTCATTGGAAACACACACACACATACATACATATAGCTCAATGGTCTAGATCAAGTGGTTTAGTGATTTGAACTTCATTCAATAAGTGTCGGGGTTGATTACCTAGGTTGGTTTCCTTTGTAGTGTGACTCAATCAATGTCCTTATCAGATTAGGCACCATAGTCAATGTATATAGGTTTTCACTAGGTACCATCCGTGAATATAGGGAAGTTCCCAAAAGTTTCCTTGCAAGGTCTTTTTTTCCCAAGGAAAGCCTTGTGGGGAAATTCATGAGCACTTCCTTGCATTTGAGAATCATATTTTGTGCAAATCCATCGGTGTTGATTGTAACACCCCATTTTTAATCCCCTAATTAATTTGTAATTAACTAGATATACAATGGTTATCTCAACATATAGATAATATTAACATGCTATGTCTTGTGAACTTTGTAATGTATATTGTTTAACAAAAACAAAATCCAAACCAGCTGATTGAAGGGTGGAGAAAAAGAACTATCCATGATACCACTAGAGGGATTAGTGAGGAGGCCTAGAGAGGGTTAATTATGTTAAGTGGTCCCAAGCCACCTTATTGAACTATTTTGGGAGTAATCAATCTTTTCCTTTTTTATGAATCCAAAGCAAAAATCAGTTAATGCATAAAGTTCTGGTAGTTGAGAAACCAAATTCCCACCTTAATGGAGGTACAGAGGATGGCTAGGATAGTTGAATATTGTTAGCCTTAGGTACACCATAATACTCACCTTGTTTTGGGATATTGACCCATGACTGTCTCTAACAGAAGTAAGGGGGAAAATCAGGAACATTCGAGAGGGGAGAAAGAGATAACACACGGGGAATGGTTGGAGGAGGAAAGAGAAGATATTTGTTGAGAGTAGTGGAGAACCCACGTGTGGAGTAGATAAGTAGGATTTCCAGAGAAATATAATGTGCACGGCTGCTCTGAGATACCGAAAATGCGACCTAAGTTGAGGAGGCCATGAGCTTGATGTTTGTTGGGAAAGGAAGTGGCACTGAGAAAAGGGAGGAAGTTGAGAGACTGTAGAAGCAATGATTTAATTTCTCGATGCACTAAAGCCAACTGGGAAGGCATATCAATATTCTATGGCGGCCTTGTGTTGGTAGGAAAAGGGGTTTTCTGCCAGGAATTGATGTGAATGAGAAAGTCCTTCACACTTTCAAATGCATGTGAGGTTGAATGTTTTCCCCTGGTGGTATCATGGCTTGGCATGGGGGTGGCCAAACTATAGGTATTTGTTGCATCTAAGCCTATAGTTGGGTGGAAAATTTTCCCCCTCAGTAAGTTGGCTTGGAAAATAATTTACAAATAGATAAGTTTCTTTTGTACTCTTTGTTATGATGAAAATTGTATAAACATGCTATGCTTATGTAAGTTAGAAAACCGCTTGGTATATGAGTAAATATGAGAGAGATGACATGAGTACCTAATTAGTACAGTATGCATACATGGTATTTACTCACTGGTTATTATCATTAGGGGTATGTGATGAATTGAGAAATATCCATGTTTAGTACTTCACAACACAACCCTGTGTTCTAATTTCCTGGTTATAAAACCTATGAGAACATGCTATAGAGAGAATCGAGTCAGAAATCCTAAGACTCAGATAAATAAGTAAGACATGCATTTGATTATGCTCCTATGTGTTTTTAAATTTCCCTTATGGGCCCTTGTTTTCTATGAAACCTGAATTTAATGGTAATTCCTGACCTCTGTGTAAGTGGGTTGAGCCTTATGCCCGTGGGGAAGTACCAAATATTCCTCGGAACTAGATTTGTTGTCTTGCACTCAACTTTACGATATAAATCCCCCCATTTTCATGAGTATGTAATTGGATATTAGGAGAAGAAATAAAAAAACTGAGGCTTAGAATTGTTTAAACTTAAAGCATAGCATGAGAGGCACTGGATCTTAGTTATTTGGATGTGTAGCATTGGGGATAGCTGAATATCTGGCATTTATCATGTTACTTAACCAACCCTTGATGAAACCCCAAACACCTGGTGGGTCACTATTCTACCAATGAAGTTCTATGGCCTAAATTACCCATTGTAGAGTGTGGAAAGGTGTAATTGGACCTTGGATCTACCAGATCTCTAAGGACTCGACATGCTAAGATTTATCAGTTTACCAGATGCTTGGTTGGGTAGGATTTTGAGGTAAGTTTATGATCCCTTCCTTTTCTATTGTATAAACTGAAGGAGTTTAGGGAACATGCATATGATGTCATGATGATGTAATTGTTCTAGGTTTCATTCATATTTTCCAATCGAAAGTGGAAAGGTGTCAGCATCGAATGGGGCGGGCCTAGGAATGTCCCGTGGTCTTCATGTGTTCATGAGTCGAGGATAGATCTCATTCATCGGATCTGAGGGCTGAAGGATCTTGGTCGTCGATTGATTCCAAGCTACCAAGTTCCAAGGTAATCTCAGGAGGGAGTCACCACCTTGGATATCCGGACCAACCGATATCCATAGGAAACCTTGTAGTGGCTTGAAACAAAAGCCTGAATCCTTGGTTTTCGATTGTGTTGAAGTTACGAGATAAGATTCTTTAGGCCCAAATAATGGGACCACTAGAATATTTTCTTGTGATAACTTTAAAGGAGTTTGGTTTCCTAGATTCCTCGTGGGTCAAGGTTCTGAGGAAGGGTTATGTGGGGAGGGTCCCTTGTGCCTTGTGATGATGTGTAGTGCCACATCAGTAATCAAATTGTGTCATGGTTAGTTGATTAAGGTTGGTTTTCATTGATGTCAACCCTTGAAGAAAGCCTCGTAGCACAAAGGTTTGGGTAATGGACCCAATATTTTTTGATGTAAATATGACTCATTATTCTTTTGTCATGGTTGATAAGAAGTAAATATGGATGAACTCCAAAGTGGTCCCCTTATGGTGAAATCCCTCATGGGAAGATACTTTGTGGAGTAAGAGAATCCATGCTTAATTGTGGAATAATGAGATGAAGGAAATTGAATTTGTCAGGGAAAATATCCTATATGGATAGTTCTTGTCATGTCATTTCCGGTGGTATGTGGAACACCACATAATTCCTCACGGTTAGAGAGTTATGGTCATGGGAAGTTGGAGACCCCAGGTTTGGGTAATGGACCCAAGTTTGTTTGATGGCTAATGGTATGAGTTATGATATATTTTTATATAATACTATTCTATATGGATAGTACATGTCATTCCATTTCTGGTGGTATGTAGAACATCACATAACTCCTCACGGTTTGAGAGTTATGACCTTACGAAGTTGGAGGACCCTCATATGTCATCTAGAAGCCCCAAAAGGTCAAAGTAATCAAAGTGGTTTAAGAGAT
>JASDQU010504213.1:43569-60557 GCA_032191745.1 Picea mariana | reverse complement strand
TCTGTTTGTAGCACTCATTAATGATTTCCATTTCTTCAACATCGTTGAGGGTTTCTTCAATACAGGCCTCAGGGGCATTTTGGTTGTCTCCTCCTCCTCCTCCTTCGAATTGTTCAAACTTAAAAAAATTCTAAGAGTATCCAACTAGGGACATGTGTGTAGAAAATAAGTTTTTAGGGTTAAAACCCTTGATGCATTGAGATTATTTTAAACCAAGTTGATCCAACTGAACAAAAAATTCATCTAAATTGGAAATTTCTTAACAAGTATTTCCCCAATCCTCCATGGAAATGGAATAAATTGTTTCTTTCTTTTTTCATTGAAATAGTGTGCCCACCATTTATATTGTCTGCACACCTCTATGATAAATAGTCGATAAGACACATAGAAGGGTAACAAGAAGGGTTTCCCATGGAATCCAAATAGTCTTAAAAGACTGAAATCCTTCAAAGTTTCAAAAATTCCTTTCTCCGAGAAACGACGCAGCCTCTAGTGATAACTTCAATGTAGTAGGACCATCAATCAATTTTTTGAAAGCATATATAAAACCATTTTGGACCCCATAGACATTATATTGGGATTTATGTCTCCATAAATTTGGGTACCATACAGAGGCTAGTTCCACCTTGAAATCAACATTCCTTTCCCTAGGAAACTCTTCAAATATGTGACAATAGGAAATAACATAGATCAAATAAGAAGTCATAAAATTTTCTATTTTTTCCTAAGACACCCAGCTGAAATGATATCTCATTTGAGACAATTTAGGCCCAATCAATCATAGCATCTTCATGAACATCAAAATGAAGAATGTAAACAATGTATTTTGGAACAGAGATCATGGAATCTAGTCCAATCATTTGGGAAAAAATCCAGGTAAACTCTTTGTATGAGTATTTCAGAGAACTTACCTCAACCTAAGAGGAATTGTTGTCAACTCTCGTGTTGGTGAGATAATTATTGAGGAGCTTTGCTTCTCCTTGGTTTTCCTTGAGAAACTCATCCACTTCCTCATTCTTAAACAACATAGTGGGGTTTGAAAGTCACAATATTTTCCCGAATAATGAGGAAGTCAAAGAGATTGGCAACTTCCATTGGATTTGAATAATTATTCTTTCTATGTTGAACTTATCTATGCAACAAAGTACCATTTATTTGAAGTCGGTCACCTCAAGAACATAGTCGACCAATGTTATCCTTGAACTCTAAGCCTTGTTAATTTCCTTCTTTGTGGAGGAAAGAGCCAAATACCACTTTTAAGATTGCAACCATTGGAATTGATGATCTTATCATCCAAGAGTGTTAATTGTGTTTCCACTATTGGACACACTGACTACACTAACGGGGGGGTGAACAATGTAGGGATCTTTTTCCCAAAACTTCCCTTTCATATAACTCATTAGTTAGCAATCACCATTAAATCATTACTTATTGCTGTCATTTATAACCAGTTAAATGTGAACATACATCAGTAACATATCAAAAATAAATCATCACCACAAGGAACACAAACAACACAAGTTGTATGCACAATTTTATTTTTATTACAGACTACAATCCTTGGGTTTATCAGCAACAACTAAATAGAGTACAACTCTACAAGAACACAAACTCTATAATGCAAGAATCATCTTACAACCTTAGTACCAACTGAGATGAGGCAACAATCCTCAACAGATATCAATCTGTCAACAGCTACGTGACCTGTCGGTAGTGCAGTACGTGTATGTACGTGCCCTACCAGTAGTACAACTTGCATATGTATGTGGCCAGTCTGTACTACAGCTTGCATATCACATCTGAGTACTAAGGGTTTTCTCTTCAATATGAACTCAGATCCTCTTCAACCTTTAATCACATTCTCTTCTATCTTTCACTGTCCATTCTGACCCATAACCACTCACAACACATCCAAGCTCTCCAACAACTTACTCATGCTCCTCAACCATACAATATGAATGATACTCAATCATGTATAAGAAATCATCATATTATGGAAATCATATCAGTACTAAATCATAAGAGTGCTTCTCACTCTATCAACCAACACAAACCACATCACAACAGCCATAGCAAGAATGATTTAAGCATTCACTACACAACAAGCAAGAGTATCCATCAAGACAACAATGTAACCATACCAGAATTTCTATGGCAGATCTGAGCCCATAGAATGTAGATCTAAAACCCGCTTTAGTCTTCAAGAGCCTGTCACCAGCTTGCAAACTAGCCTTCATGGCTTCATCCACTATACGTTCCCTGTCCTAATTCAGCGCACATATGTACATGCCCTGGCTCACTGTAGCCCGTATATACCTCAGAAACTAGGGTTTCTGAACTTCCAAGACTTTTTTCGTCATGATCTCAGGCTTGCCAAAACTTTGATGTGTCCATGAGATCCTCCAGATCTCCTCTCTCTCAGATTATATCTTCAACACATGCTCAAGAGATGCACAAAAGATTCATTTTCACAAGATACCCTTACCTCTTATTTATACTCTCCAAGTAGCTTCTTTAGAAGCATCTTCTAGGTCACTTAACCTATTTCTAGGTCACTTAATCTATTTCTAGGTCACTTAACCTATTTTCCTCATTTTATGGTTAACCACTTTCCATAATTAGAAATTTCTCCAATTTAAATATTCCTCCTTGACTTTGTCACCTCACTTTATAATCTTCTTTGATTTTGTCACTTCATTTTATTATTTAAATAATCCTCCTTGACTTTGTCACTTTTCTTTACCATTTAAATAATAATTTCTTCTTTGCAAGCTCTTTGACTTCTTTGACCTTTTGGGGATTCAAGCCTACATATGAGGGTCCTTCATCTTCATAGGGCCATAACTCTCAAACCATGAGGAGTTATGTGACATTCCACATACCACCGGAAATGGCATGACAAGCACTATCAATCTAGGATAGTTTCACTAACAAATTCATTGATCTTCATCTTGTTATTCCACATATAAGCATAGGTTCTCCAACCATACTTCAAGGATAACTCAACCACAAAGCGTCTTCCCTTGAGGGATTTCACCATAAGGGGACCACTTTGGAGGTCATCCATTTGTACACCTTATCAACCATGATAAGACAATAATGATTCATCTTTACATCAATCCAACAATACATCATATACGAATGTCAACTCATTGATCCATTTTCATCTATGCATCATGACAACATATGACTATGATTCCACTTGACATGAATCAATACATACTTCATCAATATACTATGATAAGACATACATCAAGCCTTTGACCTTTGACATCATTCAATCATCCTTTGGCATCAACCAATTCCTTGACATCAATTAATTAACCCTTTGACATCAATGACAACATGATCCAACATCCACAATACAAGTCTTTTCTTCTACTTGACATGTCTTTACACTAATTTCCCTTTTACAAATAGGGCGCTCCTTTTGATATAACCTTTTTACAACATGGAATTTTAATTATTTAATAACTTTACCATGTAAATCCTTGATTATCAACTTCTATAGATCTTATTTCAATGTTGCTAGCTTGCACGATCAGATTTTGAATTTATTACATAGCTTTATGAAATCTTCTCCACTTAATAATAGTATTTAGGTTCACACAAGTAGCAGCTCACATGGTGGAGGGGAAGTAAATTCCATTAGGAATGGTGATGTGATGTCGGGAAACATGAAAAATGGTTAAGTATGAAAGTGCAAAGTGGGAAATGGAAAGTGCAATATGATGAGTGGGATTGTGGGATGCGACATTGCGGGCGTGGAGAGTCGAAAAGATAAGAAAAGGGGAATCCCACATTAATAATGGTAAAATAAAATAAGTATAAGAAAAAGACAATTTTGAGGGTCGTGGAAGTAGATGAGTCATTTTTTAGGAAGTGGGATTGTGGGTTACGAGACACGGGCATTGGGAAAAAGGTAAATGGAATGGAAGGTTTCCTTGCATTTGC
This sequence comes from Picea mariana, assembly GCA_032191745.1. NCBI lineage: Eukaryota > Viridiplantae > Streptophyta > Pinopsida > Pinales > Pinaceae > Picea > Picea mariana. The sequence continues at coordinate 56,603 of JASDQU010504213.1, read as the reverse complement.
ATTCTAGAAAATTGGCTAAGTATAAAAAGGTAAGAGTGAATTATACATGGCATGGAAATAGAAGGGGTCATTTTGAGTGTCGGCGTTTGCAGGTTGCGGGACACGAGCATTTGTGAGGTAGGGGTGGACTGGTATCCTGCAACATGTAAATATGACTAAGTGTCAGGATTGTGAAGTAAGAAAAAGTGACTAAGTATGGATTTGCGGGTTTGTGGGTTTGCGGACTCGCGAACTTGATAGTAGCCCGGTCTACAACCCACATTTCAAAGAGAAAAATGACTAAGTAAATAATGTACAAGGAATATAGAAAGAAAATAAGAGACTAAGGGTGGATATGAATGTACCAATGTTGATCAACTTATGTAGATCAACACGTATCAAGAATGAATTTAAATATCCTTGCCATTATAGTTGAGGCACCACCTAAGAGTAGTGTATCATCCACAAATTGTGAGTGATTAATACTCTTTACTCCCCTAACTATCTTGATTCTATGAAGATTTCCATATCTTCTTTTATCTTCTATTTTTCTACCAAGTGAATTTGCCATAATAATATATAAGAGAGGGGATAATGGGTAACCTTGTTTGAGACCTCTTGTCCCTTCGAAAAATCCCGATGGTGTCCCATTTACTAGAGGGGAAATCCATGAAGTTCCAATGCATGAGGATATCCAACATATAAACAAGGGACTGAAATCAAATTGACAAAGAACATAAAGAAGAAAATAATGTCTAACTCAATCAAAGATGTTATCCATGTCTATCTTTATAATCATATATTTATCTTTGTTTGATTGGTCGGTGTGAATGGCTTCTTGAACAAGGATGACATTATCCACTATCTACATTCCTCCCATAAACCCACCTTGAATTTCTAATATTATTTTGGGGAGGATCTTATTCAATCTATTAACTATGATTTTAGATGGAATTTTGTATGATGCATTACAGAGAGAAATGGGTCAAAATCTAGACCAAGTTGAAGGATTTGCTTCTTTTGGGATAAGAGCCAGGAAAGTTGAGTTTGTTCTACCTCCCATTTTCCAAAATTTTTGTACATATTGTAACATTATTTTAAGATCCCATTTGATGATGTTCTAACATACTCGATGGAAATGTATAGTAAATCCTTTTGGTCTAGGGGCCTTGTCGAGTTCTAGTCCCCAAATTTCTTGTATGATCTCTTCCTCTAAAATAATTTTGACTATCTCCTCATTCCCTTCTTTAGAAATAAGAGAGGGGATGTTTTCTAACATGGTTGTTGTGGTTTTGGGATTTTCCCCTTCTCTTTCTGAATAGAGTCTCTCAAAATGTTATTTTGTTGCTTTCTTGATCTCTTGAAAGTTGTTTAGCACTACTCCATCCTCTTTTTTTATTTCCTTTACATTGTTCCTTTGTTGCATTGCATTTTCTTGTTTATGAAAGTATGAAATATTCCTATATCCCAAACTTAGCCAAATAATTTAGGATTTTAATCTCCAAATTTCTTCTTCTTGTTTGAGAGCTTGCTGATATTTTTGGAAAGCTTTTGTCTCTTGAAAAATGAGTTTCCTTGAGACGTTTTTTGCTCCATACTTCCTTGAATTTTTTCTAGTTGCCTTTATATATTTTCTTTTTATTTACTCGGGGGATAAAATGTTGGACTATGATTGTCGTTAGACCAAAACCTACATGCGTTAGTCTCCACCACAATAGTTGGAGTTAGGATCCACAAGAGGGGGTTAACACATGTTGTGAAACTCACAGGAAGTGCTAAACCCAATGTACAACAATATCCCCCCAAGCATGTGCCATGTGAGTTTTGAACTTGAGACATGTTGCTCTAATACCAATTTTTGGACTATGATTGTCATTAGACCAAAAACCGCAGGCGTTAGTCTCCACCATAATCATCAGAGTTGGTATCCATGAGAAGGGGTTAACCCATGTCATGAAACTCACAGGAAGCATTGAAACAAATGTCCAACATAAAATTTGTTCTTTACCTAATATTTTAGTGCCAACTTGACTGCCTTAAGCTTCTATCCCTATATAAAAATGGAGGATCCAATTACCCATTCACTCCATTCTTTAGAAATCAAATCCATTATCTCCCTTTGATTCAAAAATAGATGGTTAAATCTAAAAGGTATTGGACCATATTTTGGCATATCTTCCATGACTATAATGATAGGGTGATGATCTAAAGCCTCCTAGGGAAAGATTTTGGAGGAAAATAAACGATTTGAGAGAAGAACTTCCTCTGGGAGCCCCTTTTCCAAGTTTACTTCTACACATATTCTACAATAGGTGAACATGTGTTCCTTTAGATATGTCCTGTCAATATATTTCCCCAAAGAGTTTCCTATAATTCTCATGATATCTTCATTCCAACAATGTAATGGAAAATGTGGTAGTCTTCCCAAACAAGGATGGTTGTGGGAATTTCATGTTCTAAATCAAAATCAGGCATCCAACGATTCATGTACATGCACCTTGTTCCATAAAAATAAGTCCCACTTCTGAATATTATATCCTTTCCCTCCTTATGTTAAAAAAGAAAGGCATAAAAGCCTCTCCCACATAAAAAATGGTTCAGATTTCCTTTGATCAAGGATTTCCAATTTTTCTTTATCCAGTTTGCAATTTCTTGAGGTGATGGCAAAATCCCAATAAACTGATGAATCAATCCCTTACAAGCCATTGCCAAATCCATGTTGTGAGAGGGGGATGTCGGAATAGATATCTTTCGCACCTCGTCAAGTTCCTTAACAAAATGATAGGGATGGGATTTGGACGACTTTCCCAATGACTTGATTAATCCATGAAAAAACGCTTCAAGATATGGAGGGGGCGAGGTGCCACCTCCAATCAAGGAATCCATAGTTGTAGGTTTTTTCATGTTCACTCAGTGGAGAGGGATACAGACTCGCATACACTCTAGACACTATTGATAGACCAAATTAGATTTATAAATAAAATACTTTTTTTATTATAAAAAAATTGTGATATCATATGAATATTGATTTTGATATTTATTATGGTTCATCAAAATATTTTTTAGATTTTTTATTTTATTTATGTTCATATAAAAATATAAAGTGGATTTTATATCCCAAAAATATAATGAAAAGTAATAATGGATAATAGTTGATTATATTAGAAAAAAATAGTAAAAAATAAAGGAGAAATGAGTCCTTGAATACTATTAAATGTTGAAGTTGAAAAACTAGCACAATGATCCAACATAGTGAACATTTTAACTTTGCTTGAAATCCAATATTCTTTTGTATTCAAATATTCTAACTTTTCCTTCAAATCCACTTCATTATTTGTAAATAATTAAAATGTGAAACATTGAACTTTAAATAATTATACATATAAGTGTGAGGGTTATCTCAACTGATTGTTGTCAATATTGTCGAGTGTTTGGTTAATTCCATGCTAATAAGTACATGGTTTGAATTCCAGTAGGTGAGTGTTGATGTGTTTTCATAGCACCCATCAACTAGATGATTGGGGTGCATATTTGAACCTATGCCTCTTTAAAATGGAGACAACAAATTTTCAAATTTGGAAAGTGCCAAATAACCCTCACTTGTTGATCATGAAGACCCAACAAATTTCAAAACAACTTCAGTATTTTCGTTCTTCATCATGAAACTCTAACATGGATGGTTTCTCTTTTGAACAAAAAGAGAAGAAAATAAAAAGATACTAAAATAAGGAAATTTCTTATGTCCATATTCTCACTGAATAGCCTTGCATGTCAGCTTCGTCTAGTATTTTACAGAATCTAAAACAAAGGTCATATGCCCAAGATATGCCAATTTCCTCATTACTCTACCCCCACATTACTTACCCTCATTTTCCTTACTCCCCATACTCCATTTTCTCACACTCAACACTCCATACTTAGTCATTTTTAATTTTCCTTCACTCCATACTTAGCCATTTTCTTCATTTTCCTTCCCCTTTACTCTTCATACCTCTTTACTATCCATACTTAATCATTTTCACTAATATCCATACTCCTATACTTAGTACTCTCCATACTCCTATACTTAGTCATTTTCATGAATGTAGATGTAGGATTCCTTACATAATATTCATCTTCTACTCCTAACCCCACAACCCACATTTCCACAATCCTCATTTGGCACCTTCATTTCCACATTACCCAAATTGCACCCTCATGACTTAGCTAAGTTTACTAATTTTTACACATAGTTTTTACTAAGTCTTACACTTATTTTATTTTTTACTTTTGAATGTGGATGCATAAGCCCATATTATGATTTTTATACATCACCTAACCCACAAATACACAACCCCGCAAGTGTCTCCATACTTAATCACTTTTACTACTTCCCAACACTTAGATATTTTTATGTTTTTACTAAGTTTTACATGCAAAATTTCAATATTATTCATCATTTATTATCCTAAGTTTCTTCCCCCCATTCCTTTGGCATATTGGGATACATGGAAGTGAAGTGGACCTATCACATTGGGACATGTGGCAGTGAAGTGGACCTACTCTTGGGTGACACTTGGATGGTATTGGTTGGACAGAGATGACTCAACAATGACTTGGCATGATGACTAGGTGATGAGGTGGCAACCAAAAGCTACACTGTGCACAATCTATGAAGGGTTTCATAGTTCTTTCTATTTCACACAAAAATAATATGGGGATGCATTTTGATTATAAACATGATATGAGAACTATTTCACAATACATGGGTGATAAATGGGGTGGATTAAAAATCAAGGACTCAAAATTCACGTGGATAGATCAATGCTTGTTGAGTCTCTATCTTTCGGAGGCCATAACTTTTAATCTCAATGTCAAAATTGATAAAACGAGAGCTCACTGGAAAAATAGAGACACGATTTTTTTTTGGAATTGGTTTCATGGACATAATCATAACTATCATTCCCTAAAAGATAAATTACAATTGGGACTATTTTCTATCTTAGTGACAAATTATTTTTGGAAAATTGTTTATTGAAAGAAATTCCTGAGCTTCTAAAGTGGGTCCCAGTTGATGGCATGGATATCTAAGTTTACATTCATAAAGGGGAAAAAAAATCCTATTTGAAAATCGATTCCAAGAAGATAAAGAAAATATTATAAAAGAAGATATGAAAGGCATTCAAAAGGTTGTTGGTAGTCGAGGGTTTTTGTAGCAGTGGAGAGTTTGCAAGAAGAAAGTTTTTCTTTTTCAAGTTTTTGTGAATTAGTCTACTTAATCTTCTTCCTCATATTTCTTTATCCTTGATTCTTTCCATGAATTTTTCAATGTACGTTTGGAAACAAGAGATATGACTCTGATCAACTCTTTCTCTAGATTCTTCCTGTCATTTTTCATGATATTTCATATCCAAAGGAGTAAAATACCTCCTTATAAAAAGGCAAATATAGTTTAATTTAGTTTATAAAATTATTATTGAAATCTTGTTGAGGTTGTTTCATCCCTCTTGTTTCAAACATTGTTAAACTTGTTACATTTCAGATATTATTATTAATTCCTCCCTCAAAGAACTATTCAAGTGTCATGTTATTTTTATGAATCTCTGTGGTGATGTACCAATGGATTCTTGAGGAGATGATTCTTTACAAACTCATTTGATATTTATGCATAAGTCCTGTAAGGTTCTTTGATGACCTGTCCATTTTACTTTTCTTTCATCTTGCAAAGACATAGTTGATTCTAGATTCACATTATTTTAAAAGGAAGACATAATATCTATTGAAAGAAGATTCCAAACCCTGTAGATACAAATATTCGTAGACATATTTWTTTCTTTTTCTTGAACRATATGATGTGCTTGACAAGTACATATGTATATAAGAGTTTGTACATCTGTATATAAGAGTTTGTACATCTGTATATAAGAGCTTGTACATTTGTATAAAAGAGTTTTATTGGAAGATTTGTTAAGGTTTTTTATTGCATGCATCTAAGTTCATAAGAAGAATCTTCCATATATCAAGAAAGAGGAGTACCACCTCTATAAAAACACAAGGGGATTTATTCTCATTATGTTATCTTAAAGACCTTAAAATCGTCTTTCAAATAAACAGTGAGGTGCACTAGTATTTTCCAACAAGTTTACTAGGGATGTTATTGACAAAAGTGGTGAAGAATATCTTACGTTTCCCTATCATATTTTCATTGGAAACACACACACACATACATACATATAGCTCAATGGTCTAGCTCAAGTGGTTTAGTGATTTGAACTTCATTCAATAAGTGTCGGGGTTGATTACCTGGGTTGGTTTCCTTTGTAGTGTGACTCAATCAATGTCCTTATTATATTAGGCACCATAGTCAATGTAGACAGGTTTTTACTAGGTACCATCTGTGAATATAGGGAAGTCCCCAAGAGTTTTCTTGCAAGGTGTTTTTTTCCCAAGGAAAGCCTTGTGGGGAAATTGATGAGCACTTCCTTGCATTTGAGAATCATATTTTGTGCAAATCCATCAGTGTTGATTGTAACACCCCATTTTTTATCCTCTAATTAATTTTTAATTAACTAGATTAACAATGGTTATCTCAACATATAGATAATATTAACATGCTATGTCTTGTGAACTTTGTAATGTATATTGTTTAACAAAAACAAAATCCAAACCAGTTGATTGAAGGGTGGAGCAAAATCACTAGCCATGATACCACTAGAGGGATCAATGATGAGGCCTAGAGAGGGTTCATTATGTTAAATGGTCCCAAGACACCTTATCGAACTATTTTGGGAATAATCAATCTTTTATTTTTTAATGAATCCAAAGCAAAAATCAGTTAATGCATAAATTTCTGGTAGTCGAGAAACCAAATGCCCACCTTAATGGAGGTACAGAGGATGACTAGGATAGTTGAATATTGTTAGCCTTAGGTACAACATAATACTCACCTCATTTTGGGATATTGACCCATGAGTGTCTCTAACAGAAGTAAGGGGGAAAATCATGAACATTCAAGAGGGGAGAAAGAGATAACACACGGGGAATGGTTGGAGGAGGAAAGAGAAGATATTTGTTGAGAGTAGTGGAGAACCCATGCATGGAGTAGATAAGTAGGATTTCCAGAGAAATACAATGTGCACGGTTGGTCTGAGATACCAAAAATGCGACCTGAGTTGAGGAGGCCATGAGCTTGATGTTTGTTGGGAAAGGAAGTGGCACTGAGAAAAGGGAGGAAGTTGAGAGACTATAGAAGCAATGATTTAATTTCTCAATGCACTGAAGCCAACTGGGAAGGGATGTGAATATTCTATGGAGGCCTTGTGTTGGTAGGAAAAGGGGTTTTTTGCCAGGAATTGATGTGAATGAGAGAGGCCTTCACACTATCAAATGCATGTGAGGTTGAATGTTTTCCCCTGGCGGTATCATGGCTTGGCATGGGGGTGGCCAGACTATAGGTATTTGTTGCATCTAAGCCTATGGTTGGGTGGAAAATCTCCCCCCTCGGTAAGTTAGCTTGGAAAATATTTTACAAATAGATAAGTTTCTTTTGTACTCTTTGTTATGTTGAAAATTGTATAAACATACTATGCTTGTGTAAGTTAGAAAACCGCTTGGTATATGAGTAAATATGAGAGCGATGACATGAGTACCTAATTAGTACAGTATGCATACATGGTATTTACTCACTGGTTATTATCATTAGGGGTATGTGATGAATTGAGAAATATCCATGTTTGATACTTCACAACACAACCCTGTGTTCTAATTTATTGGTTATAAAACCTATGAGAACATGCTATAGAGAGAACCGAGTTATAAATCCTAAGACTCAGAGAAATAAGTAAGGCGTGCATTTGATTATTCTCCTATGTGTTTTTAAATTTCCCCTTATGGGCCCTTGTTTTCTGTGAAACCTGAATTTAATGGTAATTCTTGACCTCTGTGTAAGAGGGTTAAGCTTTATGCCCGTGGGGAAGTACCAAATATTCCTCAGAACTAGATTTTTTGTCTTGCGCTCAACTTTACTATATAAATCCCCAAATTGTCATGAGTATGTAATTGGATATTAGGAGAAGAAATAAAAAACTCGAGGCTTGGAATTGTTTAAACTTAGAGCGCAGCATGAAAAGCACTGGATCTCAGTTATCTAGATGTGTAGCATTGGGGATAGCCAAATATCTAGCATTCATCATGTTACTTAACCAACCCTTGATGAAACCCCAAACACATGGTGGGTCACTATTCTACCAACAAAGTTCTATGGCCTAAATTACCCGTTGTTGAGTGTGGAAAGGTGTAATTGGACCTCGGATCTATCGGAGCTCCAAGGACTCAACATGCTAAGATTTATCGGTTTACCAGATGCTTGGTTGGGTAGGGTTTTGAGGTAAGGTTATGATCCCTTCCTTTGCTATTGTATAAATTGAAGGAGTTTAGGGAACATGCATATGATGTCATGATGATGTAATTGTTTCAGGTTTCATTCATATTTTCCAATCGAAAGTGGAAAGGTGTCAGCATCAAATGGGGCAGGCCTAGGAATGGGCCCGTGGTCTCCATGTGTTCATGAGTTGAGGATATATCTCATTCATCGGATCTGAGGGCTAAGGGATCTTGGTCGTCGATTGATTCCAAGCTACCAAGTTCCAAGGTAATCTCAGGAGGCAGTCACCACCTTGGATATCCGGACCAACTGATATCCATACAAAACCTCGTAGTGGCTTGAAACGAAAGCCTGAATCCTTGGTTTTTGATTGTGTTGAAGTTATGGGATATGATTCTTTAGGCCCAAATAATGGGACCACTAGAATATTTTCTTGTGATAACTTTAAAGGAGTTTGGTTTCCTAGATTCTTGGTGGGTCGAGGTTCTGAGGAAGGGTTCTGTGGGGAGGGTCCCTTGTGCCTTGTGATGATGTGTAGTGCCACATCAGTACACAAATTGTGTCATGGTTATTCCATGTGTCACAAAGGACATCATGACACATGTATTGGTTGGAAAATGTTCTAGCTCAAGGTTCTATAACATGCATGGAGAATGTTGTGATGTCAGCTACCACAGGGTAGTGCCATGTCAATGTACCTTGTTAGTCCATGTGGCATTCTATGTTAGACAACATGTCATGACATGTCATAATCTCCATATAAATCTTCCAGTTAATCCACCATGTGTCATGACACATCTTCGTTCTATGTCGACCTAATGTTTGGTCCAGTTATGAGGTGTCATGCCATGTCAGGTTCATGTGTCATTGGTTCCAGTTGAACACCCGACTCCAGTGTTGGATAATGTATGTTCTATGGATTTCACTGGGCCATGGTGCCTAGTGGGGAAAGGTTCCTAGTTGTGTTAAGGTTTCAGGGATCGATCAATTAGTTTAGAATCAATTGGAAATGTATTTATTGTTTTTAGTTGTTGGGGATCCTTTATATCCCAATGCCCAGTTGGGTATGGTTCCACCTCCAAGTTTCACCCGTTGGTTTGCATAATGTGCCCGTCAGTTGTTATCCCGATATACACTACGTCCATGTTGGATAGTAGAGGTGGCAATGGTCCATGTGGGTGCCACATGGACATGAGGTGGTTTTTGGTGGAAAAAGGTCTGAAAACTTTAGGAGGATATAAATTTTGATCTTGAGATCAGATTTGAGTATAGTTGTAGTAATTGAAAATCTCTTGACGAACAAAACTGAATTATGAGATTAGATTTGGATTTGTAAGTGTGAATAAGGAAGGTAATTTAGAGGAAATAAAAGAGAAATTTTGTGTGCCTCGCTAGCCTAATGTGGGTTAGGGGGTCATGTGTGTTAAAAAGTGGTATTAGAGCAAGATTTCAAACTCTATGCCTACATGGGTCAGATAAAACCCATAAGGTTTATTTGTCCAAGGATAAGATGAGCCAGTTGAAAATTGTTTCTACATTAAAAGTTGGTTATTGGCTACACAAGCTTCTTGAGAAAGACTATAGATCAAATATTGTTTCTAAAATTCCTTACAATAGAAAACTGGGGCTCTTGCCTTAATGACTCTAAAACAAAGTTTAGTCATGTTGAGGCATACTAAGAGAAAAATAATTATGCCATCACCTTTCTGAAATGAGAAAGAGTCTTGCAGGAATTTGAATATGTTAACATTCATTGATAGCTAGATCTCAATGTAAATGGAAGAAAGAGTAGAATTTTGTTATAGGGATTCATGGGTTTAGAGATTGGATGAAATGGTTGTTTAATAAGATGCAATGTGGCCTATAAATTTGGTTTGATATAGCCGCTGGAAGTTATGATAGTTGTTTATATAAAACACTAAATCCATGTATGAATAACTCCTCATATTTGAAGAACTAATGAAAAAATTGTTAAGGTCAGTTTATTTGACCTATAATGAAAAGACCTGTTGTTGGATTATACATTTAAGCATAAAAAAAATGGACTAGACAATAATGTTTATACTTGTAATTGAGAGGTTCAAAGGATGAATAACACGTTCATTAAGATCACCTTTAAGTTTTCAAGACAAGAAAAAGGAGTCCCTTAGACTGTTGCTAGTTTTGATAAAGGAGGTAGGATGCTAAGAGTATAAAAGAACTTAGGTGTTGATGGGAGCATTAAAGTGCACCCTTTGGAAACATGATATGGATAAGAACCTAGAGAATTGGTAGTCCTTACCCTTTCCATGTGTATCTAATGATACACTAAATTATTAATGGGACTTAGAAACTAGCTAATGGAGGAGAGGTCAAGTGACATGTGCATATGAGCAAGTTTATAAACTCATAGCTTTATTCGGTAAAGTTGTTATTGTTATCGCTCAGTTTGTAGTTTAGGTCATAGACTAGAGGATAAGGGTCAAACTGGCATAACAGGGACCTACCCCACCCAATGTCACCACAATGGGGAGGTCCTTTCTATTTAGGGTGGCTAAGCCCAAGGGAGACGTCCTTGGCAATCTAGGGTTTGAAAGGGAAAGGCTCAAAGGATTAAGGCTAGTTTCCCCTTCACAGATTACCACCCAGAAGATAGTCAAATAAAGAATAACCATAGAAAGGCACCTGCTTGGGAGACAAGACAACAATGAAACTAATACATGCAATAATGGTTAATACTTCATATATCAATGACTATCAAAATATAATGTACATGAGCATATACAACAGTAAATATTGACGAAGTCAATGTTTGCAATAATGACAATGGCAATATAATGTAACTTGTCAATAAACACTAGAATAATATAGCATCTAATGAAAATGACCAATCCTTGAATTAAATCAATGCATTAAATGTCATTAATTGTTCATATACAATAGAGTGTTGCGTCAATATCTAGGGATGACGTCAGCTTCCTTTAGGGTTAGTATGAATAAGCAATATGATAGACAAAGAAGGTCAACGTTTTGCTAATTAGCCAATGAAAACTACCAATTCATCAATGTCTATCACGAGATGACCAAACCAACAGTGTTTTCTATCAACAATAGCTCAAATAAGGCATGACATCATCATTAATTGCTAGGTTAAAAGGGTTGCTGCATCAGGTATGACGTCAACCCTCGTTAGTGCATTAGGGTTAGTTAGGGTTCCAAAATTTGAAGGTTTAAAAGTTGATTTTACACACAACAATCTCAATGTTGGAAAGAATACCAGTGTCTTAGGGTAATATGGAGTCAAAAGTAAGGGCAAAAACTCAGGAGGATTAAAATTTAAAGACTAGAAGGTTAGGTTCTATGGTGTTGTAATGGCAGGGCCCTAGAATCAAAACCTTAAGGGAAGGAGGCTCATTCTGGTGTTGCTTAAGCAAGGCCTCATGCTCCTTCCTCTTTCTCTAAATACTTTTGGCAAAACGGCTAGCTTCAAAATACAAATCTAAGGGAGAAAAGTGTTGCAGGAGAAAGGCTCTTCAAACCCTAGAAGGTTAAAACCCTAGGTGTAGAATTAACTAGGCCTAGGATGTCTCCTCTCTTCAACCTATATTTTGATGCTAACTCAGAAAAAGGATGATAAGTGTAGCAATGGCTAGGCTATATCTTCCTTCATCAATGGCTAAAACAATTTCTCAAGCATGGGGACATATAGCAATGACCTACTAGTGTGCTTGCTACCTAGGGTTTCAAGATTTAGCAATATAATAGCAAAGATATAGAAAATGTAAGAAATTAAGCCTACAACCATTCATTTAAGAAGTTTTGCATGAAAAATTTACTTACAAATCATGAAGAATGCTTAATCAAACTCTAGCTATAAACCTTCCATGAGAGAAACACCATAAAATGCTAAGAAGAATCCTCCAACAAGATTTGCGCCTCACTTCCAAGACCAAGATACCAAAAAAAGAGACTAAAAGTTTATCTCTCACAAGAGAGTGAGTTGTGTTATGTTTAAAATGAGGCAAAACGTCCTCTATTTATATCAATCCATGACCTTTGAATTAAAATTAAGGTCATTAAAACAACCAACAAGGATGACTATAGGATTTACATTGTTTTTACATTAATTTCTAGAAAACTATCATAATGTGAGAAAAAAGAGGGACGTCAAGCCCTTTTAGGGGAGACGTTGGCCCTTTTTGGTCAAATACAGCATCCAGAGACCAAAAAGTTGGCCCTTCTAGGGCTCCTCCAAGCTTCCACACGCTCCAGACAATGTCCAGCTCTCCCAGGTGACGTCCTATCCATCAAAGGCAAACGTTCCATCTGCAGTGGGTGATTCCCCCTAGGCCGGGCTCTATCAAAGTGTCATGGGTGGAACGTCCTTCTTTCTTCTCGTACAATGGCTCATCATAACGTTGTCCTGCTTCTGCCATCCCAACAACCATCTGATGGGCTCTTCAGCCCCATGGAGGTCCGAGCTAATCATATACCCATGTGTACTGGTCCACTGGTACCTGTCCATCGGGTATGGTCCTGCACATCAAAAACTACGCCCTCCATGGGCTCATCAGTCCTCGGGATCATAGCAATTTCAATCATTTTTCATCATTAAATTTATCAAATACATGCATGAAATCCCTAGCATATCATCTAATAGCTCAAAGACATTACACTAATCTACTATGCAAAGTTGAAGAAATAGACAGGATAA